>JAUYWG010000033.1:19909758-19928382 GCA_034779775.1 Enteromius afrohamiltoni
GCACACACACATACCTGTACATACATGTTTGTGTGTGTGTGTGTGTGTGTGTGTGTGTGAGAGAAATGATTTCAAACGATTAAAAAATTTCATAGAATAACAACTATTGTAGAATGGCAATTTTAAGATGGAGAAATTTGTTTCTTTACCCTCCATTCCTACACTCTCAGGGGGTAAAGGGGTAGAAAAGCTGCCACTGGGGGTGGTATCTCATCAAAAAGTAAATGTGTTTGGTATACATTTGAGGTACGCATCTTTAAGGCACTTATATGCACTCTTTACAGGTAAATAAAATATGTACTTTTTTTAAAGTATACTAATCTATTTAAAATAAATATTTAAATATTAACTACGCATGCATATATATTTGATTTAATGATTTTTTATTGATTTCCAAATCCTTATATAGCTTAAATAGCTTCATTTTCATCAAACTGTGTCCAGATCTCAATTTATAATCAAACTGTGTAAGTCCTAAGGAGCAATCGAAAATCAAGTGGCTGGCGCAGTTCAGATTGCATGTTCACATGTATGCGGTGAGGATCCTTCAGTAATTGTCAAATATTGCCATCTTGTGGAGCATCGACTGACTTGAAGCTTGGAATGCTGTAATGTGCAGCGATCGCAGTGATAAAGCAATGAGGAAATGTGTGTTGTGTATAACAAAGGCTCATTGTTCTTTACGCACACAACAGGATGTCAACTAGTTCCTAAAACTGCCATGGTTAATGACCAATTGAATAAAAATGCAAGGCCCATTTTACTCATGTTGTGTACGCAGCGTTACAGGATCATATAACTTTGCACTGAAATATGTGCTGCATAACAACACTATACAGAAAAGAAAGTGATATCTGGTTTACCACATTTATTTTTCTCTATAATAATGACCATAGAATATAAACTAAGAGTGTTATAATTGTTAGGACAACACCTTAAAATTCAAGGACTTTCCAGGTCCAGTACTCTTAAATTCAAGGACCTAATGTGGGAAAGTGAGATCAAGGTTACATCTTTGTAAGATACATTGTTACAGTTTTCATGTGTCAAACACAACTATGCAAAAACAACCACAATGACAGATCTGATATCCTATTGATCGTATTTCTGTTTTGCATAAAACTGAAAAATATCCATTACCTCCTAGACTGATCAAAAAGTACCTGATATTAAATCTAGCACGGATTTAGCTGAAAAGAGCGTAGGCTCGAGTAACCAGAAGTTTTAAGATGTATTTACATGCATTTAAGTTTTTCTTGCCTCATGGGTTTACACTCTAACAAGCAAAGCAATTCAACATTACATCCTTTAGATCTCTGGCAAACTTGCACTTTGCAAGCGTTACATTTTCAGCCTATGTTTGCAGTGTTTCACGATGTGTCCAGCCCAATCTAATAGCAATTCAATTACCCAATTTCACAAGGTGCCGAACTGATTTGTATTGATTCGTATGACCTCACTTGTACAGATTCATATAATTTTTGCTAAAGTGTACACCGCCCCTAAACTTACCCATAGATGAATTAGCCGATTCATAAAATAAGTAGGAATTGGTCTTGAGACTGTGTTGGTGTGTCTGTAAACTTTGAGGTACCATAGTAGCAATGAACAATGAAATCACTGAACCTTATGCAGGAAACATTTATAAAAGTTGTGTGATGCTAGGAGAATATGTTTTTTGCACAATAAAAACAAAGTAATATAATTTAACATTGTGCTGCATTGTAATACACTCTAAAATTGCGGAAGTGCATTAGATCTTGATTAGATCTTGTAATGCTGCAAAACTGAAGTTGAGCCACTGATGTCACACGGACTGTTTTAAAGATGTTTTTACTACGTTTTTTTGGTTGCTGTCTATGGAGAGACAGATGGCTCTCTGACATCACCAAAAATATCTTCATTTGTGTTCTGAAGATGAATGAAGGCCTTCTGGGTTTGGAACGACATTAGGGTGAGTAATTAATTACAGAATTTTCATTTTTGGGTGAACTATGCCTTTAATGTAACGTGTAAATGCAAATAACTAATGTAAATAAAGCAAGCTAAGCCACAAAATGTTGGTGAAATAACACAATCGTGGACCGGAGGAAATACGTTTTTTTTTTCCCCTATGACAAAATTATTTCACAAACTAAATTCAAGCACTTTTAAGGATTTGTATCCATGTATGTTTATTTTCTAAAACTTTCCAGGGCCTTACTTCCTAATTTTTTTTTCTTCCAGATTCACAAACTTTCAAGGATTTCATGGGAACCCTGGAATACTGCCTGAGAGAAAAGCTGTATACAGTACATCAGGTTGTTCTGGTGCTCAGTGTAGCACCGGCTGGAGGGCAACTGCTGAACAAGAAAGTAAGCTGGGTGTCTGGGGTCTAAAGTATTTCCTAAGGCATTTTTTCTCACTCTGAAGGTGTTAAAGATCTTAGAGTCTGGGCGGGGAGGCGCCAACGATCAATCCTCAGCAGTCCTGAATGTCTGTCCCTAGCGGTCTTCTGATATCTGATTTGGCAGCTGAACCAAACCAGACAGTTATTGAAACACACAGGACAGACTCGATCATGGCCGAGCAGAACTGTGCGAGCAGCTCCTGTGGCAGGTTAAACTTCCTTAGCTCGCGTAGGAAGTACAACCTTTGTTAGACCTTTCTGATTCTAATATATATTCTCAAACCAGAAGGATGTAAAAGAGTTTGTTTCTTTATCGGAACAGGTTTGGGGAAATGAAGCATTAAATCACTTGTTCACCCACAGATCCTCTGTAACGAATGGGTGGCATCAGAATGAGAGTCCAAACATCTTCACAATTATGCACACAACTCCAAAGCTGCACATTTATAAGAAGCAAATCTTGAAAAAATGTTTTCCAGGTCATTGCTTACTGAAAACGTAGTCTCAAATTTATAACATTGCTTTCACCAGTAAAAATGTCAGTTTGTCTGAATCAGAAGAAACATATGTTCAGATCAAGCAATGTTTATTTTGATGTGAGAGTACAACACTGGATGGACTTCTTCACAGACTAATGCTTTATTATGGATTATGGACTTATATATATTTTTATATAAATATTATATATATATATATATATATATATTATATATTTTTATATATATTTTATATATTTTTGCCAGGAGCGACGGTTTAAAAATTTGGCTAAATTGCTTTGATAGATTTGTTTCTTACAAACACATAGATCTCTGCATCTCATGGCTAATGGACGGGAGTGATGTAGATTTTTGTAATGTTTTTATCAGTTGTTTGGACTCCCATTCTGACGGCACCTATTTACCGCAAGAGATCCACTGGTGAGCAAGTGATGAAATTATACATTTCCAACGCTATCTCACAACCAATTCGCACGACCTCACTCATACATTCTTGCATGATTTTTCTAGACCCCAGTGATGGGTAGTTTTAGGGGCGGGGTTAGATGTAGGTGCTTCATACAAATTCATACGAATTGTTCAAATTATAAAATACATACAATTTAAAATCGTATGAATTTGTACGAGCAAGGTTATACGAAAATGTACGCATGTACGAATTTCAGAGATCATTTCTCAAAACGTGTTCCAATGCAGAATCAAACTCCATCTATATCTTGGATGGAAATTTTCAGGATGTTTCTCTTCATTTTTGTTTTTTCTTTTCTTTTTTTTCAATTTCTCTTTCTAACCTTAAAATTCTGTTTGACTTTTTTACACTTTTGTGTACTTAAACAACTGAAATATACCAATGCAGCAATCGAAAATGTAAAAATGAAAAACATTTCTATTGTGGCATTTTATGGTTCCTCACGAACAGAAAGCTACTGTATTATTTCACAGAAGACTTATAATATAAATTGTTATCCATTATCTTCATAAGTAATTTTTTTCTAGCCCTTTTTGGATCAGACATCTCTTTTTGATTTCCAGAGCAGGTTTGAAACAAAATGTCTGTGCACTAAAATACAGTTAGCCATTTATACACACAAACCATGAATATTTCCCCTTTCATACGAACAGAAGATACAAGGTGTATTGTTTCCTGAGGCCAAAAGCGGGAAGTGACCTCTAAATGCTGCCTGTCTAGTTCCTCTTTGAGTCTGGTTTAAACACACAGCTGTCTGTTCATCAGCTCTGACCTACAGCCATCCTCACACAGATAAGTGCTGCTCTCTCAACACAGCTATGTTTCACAGATAACAGAGGTTTAGTCCTGCTACAGCTGGTGAACAATTGCAGGTATGGGTTTTTATCTTCGATTCATGTTTGCGCAACTATCAATGTTATTTTGTGATGTAAAGATCCTTGAGAAAGCTACGCATCTGACCATCATTAAAAGAGTAATTGATCATTTTAAAGAGTTCTTCAATGACCCCTGTGTGGTGAATCTCACAAAATCTGTTTAAAATGTTACATTTATTGAGTAAAATGTCATCATTTAATCATGATTTTCTGTTTTCTGTACAATATAACTATTGATATTTTAATAGAATGTTGTTAGCCAAATAATGTTGAGTGCTCTCTCAAAACTTTCAAAAAATATATTATGCTTCACAAAAAGAAAAAAAAAAAAAGAAAGAAAGGGAAAGTAAAAGACATTTTCATTTTCGGTTGAACATGCATGGGTGGTGTTTCACTTATAAAAAAAAAAAAAATTATAATATTAATATTTTTTGAATGCATCCAAATTAAAAATAAATAAATAAATAATAATATATTTAATTTGTGTGTGCATCATGACATTACCGTTAATTCATGCTTAACTTGTAATATTGACAGCCTTCACAATAGCAAATCACATTTAAAAATAAAAGTGTAAAAACATAACATCTTATTGTAAAAAAAAGCAATTTTCTTCATGCAAAAAAAAAAACATTTTTATTGTGACCAGGACACATTTTCATGGGTTTTGTTAGAGTCCCTCGACTTGGTCTAAGCTCCTCAGTGTCACGTGAACAAACCTGAGGAGTTTAGAGCAAGTAAAGGGTCTTTTACCGACTCATCCTCAAAAACTGAAGACCACAGATGACACCACATCCCAATGGAAATGTCCATAATGTCCCATAACACATAACGCCCCTTGTATTTCCCCAATAAAGATACACCTGAGCAGCATGAAGCAAATCACTTGTGTTTATTTACAAAAATAAGATTGCAAAGCAACAGCAGATACAATACACCGTAGCAAAACCGTATGTTCTCCGTAAGGGTCGGACCATATTTGCACTATACATTGAGCTAGAACAGCTCTGAATAAGGTTGCCATAGCAACCACGCTCGCTCTCACAGAGTGAGGCACTGGGAAACGGCTAGTCGACGTACAATTGAGGAACAGTGGAAGATAACGTTTAAAAGAAAGAAGTGTAGCTGTGCTTCAAATAAACACTGAGCGAAGGCTCGACGGCAGAGACAAACGCACGCAGAGGAAGTACAGGGACGTGCGGGGGCAGTGCTGGTGCATGTATTCTCCATCCTTCGGTCTGTGATCCTGCTCTACCTGACACACAAAACTCATGCATTGTGGTTATCAGCTTTACCATTGAGTTTTACAATCCAGCTCCCAGAGTTTTAATCAGGAAGCGAAAGCTAAATGGTTTTATCTGACTGGCAAGGGATCACAATACACTGCAGTTAGTTAATGCTGTATGTATCTGCAGTATATAACTGGCCTAGTATTGCCAATTTGGTTCATTTAAGATAAAGTCTAATCTTCTACACCAGGCAATGCAGATCAACATTAGCACAGAGATGTAACACACTGAAACTGAGGAACATGCCGTTTTTGCTCCCTTAGTTTTGTTACGTAGGAGTGCAGATTTTACGAGACGTATTCACAGTACTTGGTTCATTTGTTTGTCTTTTAGAGTAAACGTTTATTACACTAATCGACCAACCAAAACTTCAGAAACCAGCATGTCCTGTAGCACACGCCGTTTTGGTTTCTTAGTGTGCGCCATAGATATTAATAGATAGTTCACCCAAAAATTAAAGTGTGACCATTCGTTCTCCAATCCTGTATGACTTTCACAACCACATGGAAAAACAGGATTGTTTTAAAGAATCTCTTCTTGTTTCGGTGCATTTTTCACGCTTAATATAATTAAATAAAAACATAATAAAATTATACATGTTTAGATCATCGTGAGTAAATATGAAAGATTTCACTTTTGGGCGAACTATTACCTTTATTTTGAAGGAACTATGGTAGAAATATAAACCAGAAATACTGGTAAGCAGTAAAAGCATCAGTTTTACATAACGGTAGAAAGGTGACACTTTACAATCAAGTTCCTGCATTAGTTAACCAACAATAAAAAAAGAAAAAAAAAGAAAAAATACTTCTAATAACTGTATTAACTCTTTCCCCACCTTACACAGAATTTTCTAGGTTGTATCACTGGGGGGCGCTATTATGCATCTCCTGATCAAATGTACAGTAGAGAAGGCAGCAAATCTAATATGTAATATTCAAA
Source organism: Enteromius afrohamiltoni (assembly GCA_034779775.1). Classification (NCBI taxonomy): domain Eukaryota; kingdom Metazoa; phylum Chordata; class Actinopteri; order Cypriniformes; family Cyprinidae; genus Enteromius; species Enteromius afrohamiltoni. The sequence goes on from JAUYWG010000033.1 coordinate 19,916,220, forward strand.
TATGCGATTACAGCACGGAAAAGGTAAAGGACTGTAAAGTTTTAGGGATGCTGTTGGAAGCTAACTACCGCATCTGTGTTTTATTCATTGTACTGAATATGATCTAGATGTAGTACTGGATAAAAATGTCATTTTATTAGCTTTTTTGCTAATTTCTTACCTACATTTAAGTGTTATAAAAAAGAATGCTTGAAGCTAGAATGTTGAAAAGTATTTTTATGCATTGCATGTACAGATATTAATACAAAAAAAAAAAAAAAGTCAATAATGTCAATAATGAAATATTTCTGAAAAAATAGCCAACAAAAAAAAAAACCGCTGGCAGTGACTTTTTTTTTTCTTAAAAATGCTGGCGGGGAAAGAAACAATCATAGTTTATGTTATATATCATTAAAATTAAAAGTTGTATTTGTTCAAACTGAGTTAATATGAACTAACAATTAACCATATTTTATGTGTTAATAATTTGCATAATTTGCTCATGTTAAAACAACATTAATAAACACTCAAATTAACACTCAACAAATGAATTTGCTAATCACTAATGCATTAACTGATGTTAACCACAGGAACTTTATTGTAAAGCTTTACCAGTGAATCTAAAACTGCTGATTTTACTGCAGAGTATCACTTAAAGGTTAAAAAAAAAAGAAAAAAAAAGTAAAAAGGTAAATGAACACTTGCATAAATGATGTTCTTTGCATCACTTCGTATCTATGTTCATATCTGCACTGGCAAGTGTTTGAGTAAATCACTTATATTAGACCTGTATAATTTGGCAATGGAAGTTTACTTGAATCGTTTTGTAGAGTACAGTGGGTTTATTTGGGAAATCAAGGTGATCGCAGTGTTTGTTCGGCTGGGAATGGGGAACTGCATTGGCACACCTCTCAACTGTGTAAGAGAGGAGATATTTCCCTAAACTCTACACCTCACCATCTGTTAGCTGGCTAGTCGTCTACTGTGATATTGCGGAACAGGTAGGCCATGGACTCCCCGTTGTGAATGCGTCGGATAGCCTCCGCCAGGATCATACTGACATCCACTGTCTTGATCTTAGGACACTGGAGCTTCTGCACCTCATGAGGGACAGTGTTGGTGACCACTACCTGTAAGACCATAAAGATATCCCAAACATTCAGTCATGCTACATAATTTCATACACATCAATATTTAATGCTAATTATCATGAGGAATTAATGTGGTTTGTCTCTTACAAAACAGTAGACAGTAAAAGCCCATAAAATGTTCCTTTCAGTAAAAACATTTATTTTTTTGAGCCATTCACTTCTCAATGCATTATAAATGAGCTGGAAGACTCACTTCATCTATGGCGGACTCCTCGATGAGGCGCGGGGCGTCTGCGGACAAGAGGCCGTGGGTGGCCATGATGTAGATCTTATAAGCTCCTCTCTCCTTCAGAATCTCAGCTGCTGCCACAAAGTCCTCCACATCATCAATGATGTCATCCTACGGGGCCGAAACAACATGTGCTGCTCATCCCGTCCATCAAACATTACGGTCACACTGATTCAAAAATATGCATGTCTTACGACAATGATGGCGATGCGGCCTCCAACATCTCCGACAACAGTGATGGGCGGTTTCTCCTTGGCCATCATTACTATAAAGACAAAAATCCACTAGTTTTTCAAATCATTTCGGAAAATTGGTTGCAGACCAAGAGGCCAATCAATCACATTCCACCGTTAGAGTAGATTGGGTAAGATGGGTTCAAGTTTATGCAATAGCCTAGTAATACAGGCAATGGCCCAACCAACCCATAGTATCATCTAATTGTTTAAAACGTCCTGCATGGACCCAATTACACATAACACTAGCTTACTTGTTGGAGAACGCTTCCCATTTTACCCCACCTACAATTCAATTCAAATAGGAATGAAAAACTCATGCCATGCAGAAATCAAAATGATCATCTCTTGGACCCCAATATACCCAATCATAGAGGCCAACATCTAGAGGTTGTACACTAAGAGTCAGAGTGCAGGAAACTACACATCAATCACTCTGTCCTCAAGTCAACATGACAGACTCCAGGACATCGCTGTAAGTCAGGAGTGGTCAAGAAGGGCTAATGTCATTCATCCAGAGGAAGGTCACAAGAACACAGCCAAAACACACACTCTGATCCAAGTAATCACGAGAGAGAGGGAGACTGGTGGGTCGATTTAAGAATCCATGGGGGTTAAAGGAGTAATGCATGCCTTCAACACATGCCTTTCCTTGAGAGCACGACCCACAAAGCTTTTCTATATGTATACCTTCGGTTTTAAAGGTTAATGAGGCTTGCAGGCCATCTCTACTAACTATTTTCATTAGAGCCGTAGTTTAGAAAAACTGTTAAATAGCATCTTTGAAAGGCATCGTTCACAGAGGACAGAGTTTGGACTTAAAAAAAAAAGAGCCACAGTGGATGGGTGCAAACGGAGGAATCAGCAACCATGTGAACCAGACACGTTGTGTTTGTTTTTGTTTAGGTATTTGAATTTTCCTTCACTTTTTGTGTACATTTTGGTTAAGAAATACGAGGCATGTTTGTTTTACATTTACACCATGTTGATCACTTCATGTTTGCCGCAGTTGGAAAGGAGTTTTCTTTTTTTTAAACAGAAAATTCTGTAAGTTTTAATAATAAAGACAATGTTTTTGAACCATGTTAGTTAGTTTTTAAATTGTGAAAGTAGCTATTTATATATACACACATGCATACATTTAAATAGTTATCTTGTACGTGTCTGGTGGACAAAATGAGATTTGATTTTTTTTGCCTTTTTTTGATCTTTCTGCACAGACAATCACAAATATATTACAATTAGGTAAGCAATATTTAAATGACAAATATTTTATTATATCCCAGTAAATGTTTTACAAGTGACATTTATTTTGGGAGAGCTTTTATAAGAGTGAAGATGACAGTCTTGTGTCACCAGCCAATCAGCACGATAAGGATGATGTAATTCCCCTGCGGTGATTAGTCACATGGTGGAAATTATCTTTATGCAAATGAGATGAGACAAATGCCGTGACTGGCAATACAGACAATGATCTGTAGTCTGATAAAGCAGCAAACAAAAATCAATGCTGTTTCAGCCAAAATAACTTTTAAAAGACAGAGATCATTGACCAAAAGTGAGACATTTTACGAACACTTCTCTGATGACTCCTTGTTTAACAAATTTAACATTTGTTGGCTAAAAATATCAAGATTCTGAGGAACTTCACTACTACCGATTTTATTTTAATTTGAGACGACTACACCCTGAACAGATTTAAAATAAATTAAACAATCAATTTAAAATGAATACATTTAAAAACAAAAATAAAATAAAAGTTTTTTAAAAATAATAAAAACTAAATAAACTTCTGGCTTTCGACTAAATGAAAAGTTCAATGTTTTAGTAATAAATAAATAGTCAATTACAACTAATAATTATAATAATAATAATAATAATAATAATACATATTTCTTAAATATCAAATCATTTTTTAATATATATTAAATAAACAATACTTTAAATAATAATAATGTTTGCACATCACTACACAATACAGTACTCATGGCATTAGAAAAAGAATATAGAGATGGCTGATGTCTGTGTAGTGTCATACTGTAGACTATCAATAATTTAAAAAAATTATGGAATGCAAGATGTCCTGTGTGATCGACCCCAACAAGTGCTGATAGCCAACGATAGCATTTATGTACGCCAATACATATTTAGAAGTTTTCTAAACACTACTTTTTCTGTGTTCTTTTACAAGCTTAAGTCAATAAAAAGCACAGGCTTTTTAAAATTAACCCTGTATCTAAACCTCTATGAACTTCCACTGAACACCTTCCTCTATTTATTTATATTTTTAAGGTCATGTGTTTCGAAGACGATGCAGGGGCCTTGGTTCCAAGCAGCTAAAAGTCTACCATTGAAAACCTCTAGTCTAGGGATTTCTCATAAGCAGGCATGGAGTGTTGATTGGCAAGATGAGCCTGGATCACAAATAAAGTTCTCTCAGACAGACATTCAATGGTTCCATTTCTGAACGATGGTAATTACATGGCATTTGAAAATAAGCACTTCATTTGAGGCTTCTTAGTTCTGTTCGAATGAAGCACTCTGAAGCTTAGACAGCCATTTTCTGTTACCATTACTAGGTTCAAAAATATTAGGCTGGGCGGTATATCGGTAGATATTATTAGGCTATTAATGTGTGATTTTATTGGTTATTTTACAATGGTTTCTAGTGAGTTGTATTAGTTGTATTCACTTTATGTATAAGATGAAGCACATTAAAAAAAAAAAAAAAAAAAAGTAAATCAGGGGATTGCAAAAAAATAGTCATTAGGACATGGTATTTAAAAACTTGCAGCTGTTGGCATAATATAAAAAAAAAGAAAAAATAGCTGTATTGTGATATTCTGGACATACCGACCACCCCTACTCTTTACAACAGCTTATAATGACATGATTCAAATGCAATCATTTCAACTGCTTTTGTCAAAACTGTGAACTCTTTACAGAATAAACATCACTAAGCGTGTTTGCTGCTGGTAAATAAAGTGCTTCAGAGTGCTGGATCACAGACACTGAGAGACCTCGGCCACTGCACGCATGCAATAGGAACCATTTGAGCGTGTTCACTGCTGTGATCGGTAGCAAATAGAGTTAACCGTCATACTTGGGAGCTCTATGCCTGGGAACGGAGCTTGTTGTTTGCCTATTACCAATAAATAAACATCACGTTAAACAAAAATCCACACACAAATGATAGAACATACAGACATGAAACCAGGACTTCAACAATCCTTACCAACCCCTGACGAAATCCATTTTACAAGCTTTAGATTAAACATTTCTTAGCTCCATTGAATTTTGCGCTTTGAAATCGGGGGTCTTTACAGGATTGCCAAAGTCCATACAAAAACCATAAATGTACATCGAGCTACTTGGAGTGAACTCTTCTCAGGCCATGTGTGAGTGGACACTTATCACACAAGACCTGCTCATACATTAAAATACTAAATATCAGTGTTTATTAACTCAATTCTCTTCTATACTGAGTTAACCGTGTGCGAGAATCTTAAAATCTAGAACGATTAACACATAGAATAGTGAAAACAGTAACTGTGTCTCAAAACCAAGGTTGACTCATCTATTTGGCTTCACGGTTAGTGTCTAAACACACCAGAACTGAACTGTTCATCATCACAGGATGTTTTGAGTAGTTCTTTAAAATTGTTGTTGTGTGTATATACACACACACACACACGCTTCAGATCTATTTGTGAAGTGCCCCTATTATGGATTTTGAATATGACCTTTCATGCAGTGTGTAAGTGAATGACAACATCTTGCAAAGTTTTAAATCTGAAAGTTATTGTACTTCTCTCAAAAGAAAGAGTCGAATCATTGAAACAAATCTTTTTTTTTTTCCCCATGTTGATGTCAAAATGATAATAGGGCCACTTTTTTTTGGTACGTGAAGTGTTGTGCACTGTTTATCTGAAATGAAAGTCACTCTAAACATCTGAACCACCAGGTAGAGCCAAAACACCACAAAATTAAAACTAAGACGATTTTGATGGGTCAGTATGAAATGTTTTGTATTATGCAAATCATGCGTTTTCATGATTGATCGTTCCTGCTGTCACTTTTGAGTATTTGTTGTCGTTTTTAGTTGGATTGTTCATCAGGTTTGGAACAGAACAGAGGAGACTCGGTGCGGTCTGAGCGGCCTGTTTTAGTAGGTTTTGAGACAAAGTCTTTGTAAACATCCAGAGACGGTGATAAATGAATGGGGGAAGTTAAAAATAAACCCTCTTGAACCTATCTTGAACTCCTTAACCTCCAGAATCAGCTATTTGGCAAGCTGAATGCTGCAATCCAGCCCTTAATTAACAGGCTCAGCTAAAACTCGTTTTTGTTTTTCTTTCACCCCAAAATCAAAAGGAAAGGTAAACACATTTTTGCAAATACACTTTGCATAAACATAAAAATGTTTTGTCATTTTCATGACAGGCCAGCACATTTTTGTTCATTCAATTTTCCAGAAAAAAAAAAAAGCCTCATAAAAGTAAAACGTCATTTCTTTGTGTACAATATCATTACCTACTGTTGCTTTCTTAAAATTTTGGGGGTGAAATACGATCGCAAAATGTTTTGTGAGAGTTGGCATCAGCTGTCTTTCTGATCTAGTTTGTGTTTATAACCTGGTTTAACCTGAATAACATGAATGCTTAGTCTCTGGAGCTGCTGTGCAGATTCAGAGTGTGGTGGTGCTTACATGGCAACTCCAAGCCGGGGTGACCGCTGGTGTTACGGACACACGGAGGAGAATGCCGCCCATCTGCCATGTCGGACTCTGAACACTGTGCTTCACCGTGCATGACGGCCAGGCCGAGACGCAGACGCTCCGCATACGACTGAGCCCTGAAGAAGAGAGAGGAGAGACGCACAGAGATGTTCTTATGGTCCTCTTTATATGAGTGGCTGGTTTCGAAGGGGGTTTATAGCATCCCTTAAGACATAAAGTCACAGTAATAAAAATAAGACCCTACAGCTGCATCCAACTTCAGATCAGGTTTGTTTTTCTGCGTCTTTGCATTCGTAGCAAGCATTTTGATGGGAAAGTATGATGCAAAAATGACTTGTATCTGTCTTTTCCATGATAATTATGTCTGTCAGGGTTTAAAACTGAACACACATACAATTCCATACAACTTGTGTGCCACTCTTACATTAGCTTAACAGATTTTTAAGTACACAGTTAAAGGAACAGTTCACCTAAAAATGAACATTTTGTCATTTATTCATTTTTTTTAAGGCTAAGGTAAACTGTTTGGTTTCCGAAATTCTTATGAGATCAAGATTTGGCTAATTATACAATACTTTGAGTAAAAATGTTGTGCTTTCATCTCTTAACACTGAGTGCGACGTAAAAAAGCCGGGTGAATCACAAACGAACAATGCCTCTGTTGTTATAAAGAGAAATACACCCTTTATTGTTAGAAAAATACCACGAGCGGCATACAACACACATACAGAAAACATAAAATCATAACCATATGCTTTCATATTCCTTTTAACTTTTAATAGGGAAGATCTAGAGTTAACGCGCCCTGACTCATAACATTCGCGGACGTGGAATTGTGAAGCACATCATTTAGTGGAGAATTAATAGAAATAAATCTATAATCCATAATATCATATAATATCAATAAATCCATATCAGAGTCAGAAAATTATAAGCTTGCTTTTATCTGTGACAAAAATCAGAGTTCTAGGAGCCATTACCTTTTTGCAGCAGATGGGGACTTGGCTACAATGATAGCGTTTCTATAGTCAGGAATCTATTCAGAACAGAAATGGCAAGAACAGAAAACATAGATTATTTTCTTTTCTTTTATACATTATAATAAGTTAATGACTGTAAATGCTGCCTACCTCCTCCTGAATGTACTGCAGCAGGAAGGGAGAAGCCCGCAGGTTGTCCACGGGGAAAGTAAAGAAGCCCTGGATCTCTTTCTGGTGCAGATCCATGGTGATTATATGAGTCAGACCTAGGATCATAATGATGTAACGTAACCATTTCAATAAAACATTTCAACTGTAAACCGTTTTTTAAAATGCTAAGAATTGGTCAAATTTAAACTATGTATGATTTATTTTTCAGTCAAATGAATTACATTTTAAAACTGATGTTTTGAATTTGGAGGTAAGAAAAAGCAGTCAACCATAATAACAAAGACTGATTGCGGTGTGCACATTTTTGACCGTTACTGTGAAAACAGAAGCGAGAAGGTCATCGTCAGCCGTTACCTGCTTTAGCTAGCATGGAAGCGAGCAGTTTGCACACTATAGATCCTCTCTTCCTCATCTTACACTGTTTACTGTAGGGGAAGTACGGGATCACGCCGATGATGTTCTTGGCACAGGAGGTCTTGAGTGCATAGGCCATAATCAGCAGCTCCATAATAGCAGTGTTAACATCTCTGACGGACACAGACAAATGGACTTTAGCTAATTGTTCTAAAGAGCCTGCCGAGAACTGCAATCTGAGACGTGCAATTAAGCAAAAAATAAAAAGGGAAGGTTCCCCATAAGACTTTACTTTGTACCTTCTGTGTTCCACCAAAACAAATAATGTTAGAATTGGAAAATAAAATGCAAATTTAAAAAAAAAGTCGTTTTTAACGTGCAATGATGCTCATGAAAAATCACGGCATGTATATGGTGAATATATATATATATATATATATATAATGATATAGATACACAGAGGACAGCACAAGGGAAATAAATATTATGGTCACACAGCAATTAAGTTATGCAAAAATTCATACATTTATCTGATCATACTACAGATGAATAAGCATGCCGATTTCCTGTTCTGGAGTGGATTAATACACTTCCTCTCACCTGGCGCTCTTACCTGGGAATGGTTTGGATGATGAAGATTGTTTGGCCTCTCACAGACTCTTTAATCTCCACTCTCGTTTCTGTCAGATGAAAGCAAAAGCATCAAAACAACAATGGTAAATCGTTCACCTCATACCTTTATCAGCACGTATATTCTGCACGACGGTATTCTACATCCTAAAACCTTAACTTAACTATTACCAAGCAGTACTTATGAGTTTGTGGCGCTAAAGTCGTAGTTAATAGTGAAACCTAGGTCTGTATTAAAGGTGTCTGAACTGGTTTTGAGGAAGGCACGTTCGGTATTATCTGAGAATCTTGCTGCTTATCTCTAAGCAGGGTCTTCAGAGAGGGTCACATGTTTGACGAGAGTCACGAAAGACTGAGGAGAAAGACCTTATATGGAGACGGTTTGAGCACACGGCCGCTCATTCAGAACGGTCTAAATTCATTAGCTAACATCAGAACGAGGTTAACAAGACATTCAAGCGTGTACAGACGTGTCGTGGATCAGGTGTAGATGTTTTGAACTGCATCCTCCTGTGCATAAAACATCAGGCTAATGCACAATTATCGTTATGAATGATTACGTTACTTGTAACTACAAGAAAGACGTGGTCACAGTATTGAGTACGAGGTCTATTTAGGTCCACGTCGAAAGCGACAGGGTGCCAAGGGTCACGACAGAGAATGTGTGTAAATAAAGCGTGATTGATCACCTCGGTTTGACTCCTGGTAAACAACAGATTTGCCCAGCTCGACTCCAAGACGCCTGCGCAAACAAACACAAGCAGAAAATCAGCACAGGTATGTCATACCACGAAAGGCGCAACCTGATTGTATTATTTCAGTCACAGTTCGCAATGAATGCAGACCACTTCCAAGAGCAGTCGGTCACATGCACAGCTTATGTGATGAATAGCCCACTGTTCAGCAGCTCTCTTCATGTGAAGAAAACATTGCATTTGTTACTTTACACAGCAAGTACACTTAAAAGAAAAAAAAAAACAGACGTCCACATACCTATAGGGATACTTCATAATAAATCAGCTATACACCATATTATACACCACTGCAGCTGGCAAGAGGATTTATTATTCAATATCTAAATAGCGACGTGAAGAAACAGGCCAGACTGTCGTGTTTTCTGCTGCTTTACAGGCCAGACTCCCAATATTATCGCTGCACATGTGTCAACGACAAATACAGCATCTCATATCTAGTTCCTTGAATATTGAGCAGTCGGTCGTGGGATACTTACTCAGTAATCTTCTTAGAGAGTTCGGTGCACGCGGGAGTAGAGTTGGCGGAGAAAACGCGATAGCCACTTTTAGCCACGTTCATGATCAACTAACTTGACGTTACCACTACTACAACAACAAAACCGAGACGTGCACAGGGCTACCGCTACAGGGTCGCGTGGTTTTTATCGCTTTCGTATATGGGGATGATGTAATAGCTGTTGAAGAAGTCCGACGGCTGCCGTGCAAGTTTACTGTGGTTTCCAAACAACCAGCCGATTTCTTCTGCGCGAGCTCCGCTGCTGAGGACTCACTGCAGCCGCCTGCTGGCCGGAGATCACCGCCTCACACGCCTCGAGAAGAGCAGACTGTATTTTGCTTGTTGGGTAAATACATTAAACCCAACCAGATGAGTCAAAGTAACCAAGCATTATATATATATACATACTTAAAAAAAGAAGTTTGCATTTTTACAAAAGTACATTTAATATTTAGCTAACAGTAAAATTAAATAAGTATCACCTTTTTTTACGTTCATGAACGCCAAAAATTACATTTCTACAAGTAAACTCAAAATTAGGTTTCACATAGCCTAAACATTTGAAGTCAAGAATTTCACACCAAAATGGTGTTGCAAAGCTGTACTGCGTGCAGTGCTAATTTTAACACAAATTACAGCTAGAACATGTTTACATAATATGTAAAAAATACAGTTTATAATGGCTATTATTGTTTAATAAATTATATTTTATAATACTGGCATACCTGAATTAGAATTATTGCAGGTTACATTGTTATGCCTGTAGGTGGCGGTAACGGGTTAGTTATTATGAGAGTAGGTTGGGAACATACAAAAAAAAACATGATGGTAATTCCATGGTAACCATGAACCATGCTTCAAAAAAGAGCATTGTTTTAACTAGGGTTATACAAATAGTAATCAACACAGCAAACAAAGTTAGGGGTTGGGTCACAGAATTCAGTACAACATTGAAAACAAACAAGGTTGTAAAGAGATAAACTGTATAAACCAGGGGTTCTCAGCTCTTGAGAGATCCACTTGCAGCGTCAAATACATCTATCCTTCTATTAGGACAGGGGTGCCCAAACTCAGACCTGGAGGACCAGAGTTTTAATCCAACTTGCCTCAACACACCTGCCACAAAGTGGGGGAAATGATGCTTCACACTGGGTCACTTAAATAGATGCGCTGTATTATAATTATAGCAAATACGATTTTATGAATCTCACAGCTAACATACAGCATTATGATCAGTTTACACTGGTAGGGGCTGTGTATTCACCCTGTTGGAAGTATGGCAGTGTGAATTAACTTTTAAAATAAACACATGTTTAATGCTTAAGTGCAATAAACATTCAAGGTTTTTTATTCAGGTGTCAAAATAACGTAATCTGCACAGTCAAACTTTTTTTTTTAAAACGTCATGAACGTACCCACAATACAACTTTGTAAAAACATTCTGTTTGTTTAGAAATATCAGTTAAATAGTAATGATGCATTAAAACAGTTCAGTGACTGGGAAACGGATAGCAGTAGTCAGAGAGCAGCTCTCTCTATATGGCTCTACAGTGGAGGTAGGCTATAGTTACACAATAGGTATGCGGTACATTGCAGACTACAATCTATTATATATAGTTCAGTGAATCAGCCCGGGTTTAAATTGTAGTGTTTAAATGTGGCCAAAATGTATTTTAATGAATTTGTGTAAAATTGATCATTTAAATTTGACAATGTGACATTTAGGGAATGTATATTGCTGGAAGGAGAACATTTCAGCATAAATTTATGTAGATCACTTTCTTATTATGGAAATAAAACACTTTAAACTATTACACCAAACGGTGTCCTAGATGTAATGTTTTTGGACACTTGCATGTCATTTAGGCAGAGTTTAAATTTCTTTTAAATGCAATTTAACAACAGACTGCTGAAATGCTTAAGTAGGAAAAAGTATTGTGATTGAAAAAAAAAAAGATTGAAAGCAATTAGTAAGTTTAAAACTAATTAACTTTAAGTGTATCAAATCACACTGCAGTTAAAATAAAATGAAACATTAATGGTTTAGTGATAGTCAGCATAAAATATGTTTACTTCTATAAAACAGGACAGAAGATTATCACATTTTAAGTACACTTAAAGTTACCTATTATTTAATTAATATTAAATTAAAAGTATTTTTTTCTAACTATTAGTTTTAAGATTTTAATAATAATAATAATAAGAAGAATATAATATTTGCACACAGTCAGCACAATTAAATGCACTTCATTTTCACAAAGGCTGAAAACTGAGTACATTTTCAATAACATCTACATCATTATTGTCTCTTTTCTGGATGTTAATGTTAGTGTGGTTGTGTTTAGTTCATGTGTTACCCAACCAAACATAAAGCAGTGCAAAAGTGTTCAGTTACTAACTCCATGGCTTCCCAAATATGTGATTAAACTTCAGTCAATATGATTCAG
>JAUYWG010000033.1:19928482-19942178 GCA_034779775.1 Enteromius afrohamiltoni
ACTAGTAGTTTTCCATTTTCAAATGGTTTTCAGTGATTGAAACAAAGCTGACTTAAAATAAACTATTAAAATTAGATAAAACTTGTAATATTATATGAATATTATATTAAAAAAATAAACTTAAAGTACATGAACACCAGACTCATGAACACCAGACCAGAGTTGGGTCGTCCTGGAACACCGAACTGTAAACCACCGGAGTCAGGTCTTATTTGATCTTATTTTTTAAAAATAAAAATAAATTCAGTCAAGAGCAGTGAGTGATTTTCTTCTTTCCAATTTCTTGGGTTACCATTAAGGACACCGACAGCAGCTAGTAAATTAGATGCAGTTACTTTAAGAGACACTGAATCCAATATAATGATGCACACGCAATTTCTTTCTCCAAAAATTACTTTCACTTAAGACATAACTGACCGTTTTTTCAAGGATGCTTTCCGAGATGGGTATTTTGACATGATTTTGTATGTATTTGTCTATACTGTTACGTCCCCTTCTTGTCCAGGGGTGTTAGGGGAGTAGCATATCTTACAAAAATGTAAAAAGACAAGAGTGAGAGAGAGTTGCGTCCATCTCATTCCCAAAACTCACACACCAATCTTTCTCTTCAAGAAAAGTTTATTTACAAAGTAACATATTTAAACTTAGAAGTTTAATGGGAGAAGAACAAATACAGAAACAACTCAAAAACAAAGAAAGACGCTTCTAGCTTCGGAAGAGGGTTAAGGCCAAAATAACAAAAGAGTAAACTACCTACGAAAATATAAACCTCTGACTTACCTATCAAACAAAAAAAACAACACTCAAATAAATGACACAATGCTCCCCTAACTCCCTTACTAAAACAAAACAGGAGAAAATGAACAACCCAAAAATAAATGGCACCCACCTCCCTACTGCGTCTGTAGTCCAAAGAAAAAGCAAAAGAAAATAACACCAGCACACGGCCACTGCACAACACTTCCTTGAATAACTAAGAGTTGAGCACACACACTATACGCACAAACTTCCTCAAGGAAAGTGCTGAAGCTCTAAGCTTGCAAACAACAAGGATTGGGAACAAAACAGACAGGCCAGACAGTTCCTTCTGTTCAAATACAAACTCCTCTCCACAGCTCTGACGAGGGACAGGTGATCGTAATCAAGCTCCTGTGAGAGGACAGAGAGAGAGAAGCAGAGGGAAAACAAACTACACTTCCCAGCAGGCTGTTGAACAAGATTCACAGTGAAGAGAAATATATATATATATATATATATATATGTCTTGGGACCTAATACTATAGATAGAAGAGGCAAATTCAGTATTCAAGCACTTTGAAACATGTCTCACAGCATGCGACAGAACACAGTAATGAATTAGACTTTCACATCTTTTTCTGCAATTTGTATTTGTTTGATCAGGGCTGGATGTGAAAGATCTTGTTTCGGTGTTGCTGTGTTTGAGACACCAAATAACTCAGAGCACGAGCAGTTGAGCTTTTCCACAACTTGTGTTTGAATGCTTTAAACTCTTTCAAATGTTTAAATTGGCACAGCTTAAAAAACACATGCAGTTAATGATATGCTTTTGTGACCACATGCAGCAGTGGCCCGCGGTCACGCTCAGTGAAGACAGATAAAGTGAAATAAGAGAAATAGGTGAGTTTATTAGTGCACAAACACAAAATTTCACTTCAGCAGTTAAGTATTGGTGATGGTGTTCTTTATAAATTGAACAGGTTCTCTGCTGTTAATTCTTTGAGGTAAGTATGTCACAGGAGCGGAGCAAAGAAGATAATCAACCCACAGGTACGTATACTCAGTCTTTAGCTCTCATAGGAACAGTCATTCCAGGATTTAGTAGTTCCTCGATAAGCCCAGGCAGGAAATCCAACCGGTGAATACAAGATCCAGGTAGTAAGAGCGATTCAACCTTGAGCTCAGCCATTGACTGTATAGCTGAGCGATCCTTTATGGAGAGTGGGTGATTGTGAGCAGGTGTTAGTAATCTGGTGATTGAGAGTGAGTGATGAGTGCTAATGATTGAGTGCTTTCTGTGGGTGCTGATCCTGGAACAGGTGAGTGTGATGATGTGACACTCACCAACTGTCCTGTCAATCTTTTTAGGCTGGCCTCAGCCAGTTGGTTGAGATTGACGGGATTTATAGTACTTTATTTTGCCAATTTGCCCCTCCCAAAGTACTTTACTAATTTACACAAAAATGTTGTTATTTATTGTGGAACATGAAGTTTGAAACAAGATTGGTCTTTGAAGTTGTCTTAATGCTTGTTTTCAGCTGTGCATATTTTTCTAGGAGGTTGAATGTCTCGGGGTGTGTGCATGTGTGTGATGTTTGAGCAGCAGCAGTGTCTCTCAACTGTTGCAGTGCAGTGCAGTGTGACAGAGGTTTTTGTACGGCTCTTTATCACTGTGTGAATATTCCTCCAGTGTGGTCACTGTGACAGAAGTAATGTCCTGTATCTTGAGGCTGGACTCCACTGATGGTCAGAGTAAAGTCTGCTCCATGTCCACTTCCTGTGAATCTAGAAGGAATTCCAGTGAATCGATATGTGGCACGGAATATGAGTAGTTTAGGAGCTCCTCCAGACTTCCTGAAGTACCAAGTCATGTGGTCATTAAGATGCACTGGTCTGTTGGCTTTGCAGTTTATTTGTACTTCTTGTCCCGGTTTAGCTGTTGTTATTAATGGTGTCTGAGTGATGACGACCTGTCCTCGGCACTCTAAAAGAGTCACATATACCATGAAATACCAAAGTATGACATATGTTAGTTTATGCAATAAAGAGCTAGTCTAATTATACAAACCCTGATGAAGTACAGCAAGCACTAAGACACAAATTATGATGGAAGTCATTGTTGTTCTGTGATTCTGATGATTCTGATTTGAGTTAAACTCACTGGCTTGTTAAATCACTGAAGCATGTGCTGGCAATGCAAAGTGCTGCTGTATGTAAATGTTCAGGGTATTTGGAGAAGAAAAGTCAAATACTGAGAGTAGCAATAATTCATAAATAACATCCAGCACTATTAAGAATGTATTCAGGAAGAATGTTCTTTTTATGGACAATCAAACTCACAGTAATAAATAACCATTTAAGTAAAATCATATATATCATATCATCAGGTGTATCTTGAGTTTGCTCTTTTATCACTGTCTTAAGCTATGTTCATGTTAACATATTCATGGATTCTCTTCTCATGGTCTTTTTGTGGACTATCATGTCAATTCTTAGGTTGGACCCAAATCCACATATTTTAATGTTAGGGTTGTATCGTTATCTGTTAATGTTAGAAAGACACATTTTCATAAAGGGATGGTGTTAAACTGATATACATTTTACTACATTATGTATTTTATTGAATCTTAAATTTAGGTTTAAAATGCTACATAAAACCTCTACTTCTATTTTCATGATGGTAGTAGAGGGACTGTTTTACTTCACTGTATAATTGTTGCTTTTCTGAGGAAGTTTTTTGTCATGTTGCAGATGTCTATAGCTAATTTCTTGAAATTCCTAAATGACTCCTATAATCCTAGCCTAAAATCTTTGTAGTCTTTGATTGTTAGTTTGACATATTCACCGACAGCTGATGAATGGCCGTTGCGATCAAATTTGACCCCTGGCAGTGTCACAAGATTTGGTGCATGCTCTTGCAGGTTCATGTTCATACAGTATGTCAAGTACAATCCCAAACAAGTGACTTTGCACAAGGTGAGCCCAGCTTAAGATAGAAACACAGAACCTCAAAGATTTATTAAACAAAAGCATGATGCTGTAGCACTTATTTGTTAAGAAGCTGAAGATCATTATAAAACATTTCTGTGGTTTAGTTGTAAATCTTTATTTCTTGTAAACAATCCTCTTGTGGTTTGAACATGCAGTGCTGGAGACACAGACTCTATTCTGAGAAGAACAGAATCTCCTCCAAAAATGCTCTTTCAGGGTGTCAGGCAACACTTAACTTAACTAGAGTTTATTTGATTCAGTGCCTTTAAATAACATAGCTCTGTTCAGATGACTCACTTAATTTCTTTAAAAATCTTGAACAGGTTCTGTAGTTCCTGAGATGCAGAGTTGCAGTGAACCGTGGAGATTTTCTTGCACAGAGACAGGATGCACCTGCTGCTCTTGCACTTTAATGTTATATATGTGTAAATATGGGTTTTCTCTGTGTACAAAGTTTTTTTTTACTTCTGCCATTCCCCACCTACCATTCACTCTTTACTCAGCCAACCCTCTCCCTATGCCTGCTAATGCACTGGCCTTGGAACTCACCCCCATTTCATCAGCCATCCTTTCAAAAATTTTAGCAGGTGCAAATATAGATCTCTTCTATCTCCTCTGCCCCATTTCTCAAGGATCCGCAGGATCTGCAAAGTAGATTGTGGCGATTTGACCCTCACGCTACAAAACTCATCAAATAATCCATTTCGCATGTTATCCATTTCCGATTTGTAATAGCCTTCAACAGATACTCCAAAGTAATATGCTCAGTTTTTCCCAACAGGCAGAGCAAGCTCAGCAATGATTTCGCAATCATCACTGAGCTCGCGCTGTCCTACGGCAATTTCTACACCTGCCATAAATTATTTTCAGCAAAATGTGCAATAAGAATCACACAATGGATTCAATTCCCGTATTGGGGAGCCCTGGACCTCCAGAACAGAGTTTTCACAACATTACTTTGCGGTCTGCAGACCCATTTCAAACTCTTCAGTATCCTGTCCATTCCTTAATCCTTCAAACCCCCCCTGTGCCGAACCCTCTGTACCTAGATCTACCAGTTATATCCCCCAAATACCTTCTCTCCTCCAACAACACATCCGCCGCCCCACTCCTCCCTCCTGCTCCGCCCCGTGCATAGACTTTAACTAGAGCAGATGTCAGAGACCCCGCTGTATTTTTATGGAGGAGCCCACGCCAGATAAGTTTGCCCTGTTTCCAGATCTCTCAATAAAAATACCAAAAGTATTAATCTACTCCTGTTAATGTTTTACGTTTGCAGTTGTAATTGCAGAATCATCCAGACCCTAACTTTTCTGATTATCTCTTAACAGGTAAAGCATGGATTCCACCCAGGCGTCAGCTGCCTCCCTGTCACAAACACATATCTGTCCCAATCTACAATCCGCCAATACCAAGCCCGAAACCGTCGACCTCCTGATTAAAAAGGAGTTTGAATCAGATTTTATGACGGCCCTTTTTCAAACCCCCCCCATTCAATGTCTTCTGCCCTAGTCCAATGGGGATCGCAACCTGAAAAATTTCTGGGAAAAAATGGCATAAATTCAGCGATCCCCAGTATTAACATCTCAATTATCTCAATTGACTAATTTTCCCTGAATTATCACGACATAGACCAAGCCATCGCTATGATTAAAGAGGTCGGATGCAGAGTGTGGATGGCAAAAGTAGGCATAACCTCAGCATTTAAAGTAATGCCCATTTACCCCGATTTCTGGCATCTCTTCTGAATTAGTTGGCGCAAAATATTTTACTTTGTGGTTTGCCTCGATTTTGGCTGCAAAAGCAGTCTGAAAATCTTCAATATACTCTTGGAAGCCATCTATTGTATTCTAATTAATAACTATCAAATTCCCAATATCATCCACCTCCTTGAAGGTTTTCTCATCCAAATCAGCTCTATCAAAGGATACCTGAGCGGTATCCAATTTTTCCAAAAATACATTTTTTGGCCACACCGCAGAGAATATTTCCAATTTCCACCCCACCATCTCAGACCTATCCATTCTAGACCATGACAAAATCTCCTTCTTTATCAAAAGAAGCAAAACCGACCAATTCAAAAAAAGCCACTTTATTTACATTTTCAGACTAGAATACCCCATCAGCCCTTACCAAACCCTCATTGCTTTCCTGCAAAACAGGAAATCTCTTTCCTCATCTACCTCTGACCCCCTGTTTTTAAATGACTCCAATAGACCAACATCCCGCTTTTAGTTTCAAAAACACCTTCAAAAACGATCCTCCTCCAATCTGGCATCCCTGCAGGGAACTTCTCCTCCCATTCTTTTAGAATCGGGGCCGCTACATCCACAGCCAAAAAAGGGCTTTCCCAACAACAAATCCAAATGCTCGGCCACTGGTAGTTTAGCGCATTTAAGAATTACATCCGATCCGACAAATGCATTATCAATATGGCTCTCCAAACCCTAGCCTCCCCTCTTCTAAAGCCCGCCCTTGCTGTACCTCACCCAGCTTCAGATCAGATCAGGTCCCCCTTTTTCGCCCACCCTACTAACCCCTCTTTTCCCCCACCACCCCAGCAGATCGCTCATACTAGAGCTTTTTTCCTGCAAGTTAATGCTCAGCTACTCTCTTCCCCCAACCCAGTTCCAGGAACCAGCTCTCAGTATATCGTAGGAAATCTGCAAATTCAGCTGGCCGCAGCATCATAAGCTCCATCCAATCCATTCCAGCAATCACCATTCCTGCAACCTCTCGATTTTGTTTTTTTAAGCCACATCAAAAAAAAAATTCCCTCTCACCCAATTTGGCTGCTGTCTTCCACTAAGATTTTTTGGGGGGCACGCAGGGTTTGGACCGGGCAGCAAACCTCTCACTTCCCCAAGCTTGGGAACCCTGAGTCCTCTCCATGGACAGCACGCCAAACCCGCTTTCAAACCCCACTATTGGCCTTTCGTTTAAATTACCAATAAGTATGAACTCCTGAAATTTATATATATAATTTATATATTTATATATATATAAATTTCTGGTAATAAAACATAGTGAAAATTTGGTGAGCTAGGAGTGAAAAACCATCGCAGAGGTATTGGGAACCTCTGTGGAGGTGGATAGGAGAGAAAAGGACCTTGGCATAGGTAAGGGAGCGGGGAAGCCTATGCGGAGGCTAGGAGTGAAAAACCTTTGCGGAGGTATTGGGAACCTCAGCGGAGGTGGGATAGAGAAGAAAAGCTTTTGTCAGAGGTGAAGGAATGGGGGCGGGGGAGCCTACGTGGAGGCTAGAAGAGAAACCTTTGCCGAGGTAATGGGAACCTCGGCGGAGGTGGGATAGAGAAGAAAAGCCTTTGACAGAAGTGAGGGAATGGGGGTGGGAAAGCCTACGCGGAGGCTAGAAATGAAACCTTCTCAGAGGTATTGGGAACCTTGGTGGAGGTAGGATAGAGAAGAAAGGGTTTTTTTTTATGTGGAAGGGGCGGGGAAGCCTGTGCGGAGGCTAGGGATGAAACCTATGCGGAGGTTTGGTTGAGGACTTGGAGATATTGGAAGAGTTGGGATTCTTGTGTTAGTGGAGGGCTGGTGATAGTTAACATGGCTTGGCAAATAGCAGAGGGGTCTAAACGAATATAACTCCTGAAAGCGTCGGAGGCCCAGTGGCCTAGAGTTTTGGAATTTGGCTTGGGGAAAGGCCTCTTTTAGTGGCTGTGGTAGCTGCTCCGATCCTGAAGGAATGGAGGAGAAGCGGTTAGGGACTGATGCTTTTGAAACAAAAACCTTGAGGCGGGTTGGTTGGAGTCATCTAGAAAGAGGGGTTCAAGGGGGGAGGAGGCAAACGAGTTTCTATGAGCTAGGTAAGCTTGTAGCATTTGGTACAGCTGGGTGGGGCTTTGAAGTTTGAAAATATACTCGGAGTGACCTTTGTTTAGCTGGTCAATTTTGCTGTGCTTTATGAAGAAGGACATGGTTTGGTGGTCGACTATGGACAGATCTGAAATGGTGGGGTGGATGTTTGGGTTAAAAGGGAGTTAATGGTGAACTCAGAGCACCTGAGAAATCCAAAGAACGCTAGGGTGAACATAGCGTCTAAGGTTTGATAGACTAATGGGGAGAAGTAGTTCCGTCTGAGGGTGGAGATGCAGAAGGTTAAGATCTCCAGGGTGATGGGAAGCCTTTGATCAGGGTGGGAAGGGTTTTCTCTTTGGATGCCTTTGATAATTAGATTGGTTTGGGCATTAGAGATGGAGGGAGAATTAGAGCCGTGGATCAATTTATGAAAAAAATTGGATCCCGCTCAGGTAACCCTTGATGGAGTTAATTTGGAGGGATCTGGAGGAGTTTAGATTTGTGATGAAGGAGGAAATGGCTAGGAGAGAGAAATCTGGGAAATTGAGATTAAAACTTAGGTGAAAATTTTTAAAGGCTCTCCAAGCGGTGAGGAGCGGTGGGAGCTGTGTTTGTTAATGCATTGGACTGTGGTTTCGTTGTCACAATGGACGGAGGACCATTCGTTTCCCCAGAGGGCGGAGGCAACCACGATGGGGTAGAGTTCGTAGAAGGCCATGGAGGCTATATGCGGGGAGATGTTAGATAATTCATGGGGCCAGGAGGAGGACGAGGAAATCGTTGAGGAGGTGGATGAGATGGTGTATTTGGTAGTTATTATGGAGAATCCAGCAATTGGCTTAGGAGAGCATGTCAAATATTTTGGACTGCTTTTGCAACTGAAGGTGAGGCAGACTGCGAAATAGAAAAGATTTCACCATTGGATGCCAAAGACGTGCCAGAATTCAGAGGTGACAGAGGTGGGAGGAAACCAGGGAGGGTTCAGCGGTAAGGGCGTTGGCAGGAGCTGGCATCGGCTTGGCTGTAGCTAGGGAGTAGGAGGGGCGAGAGGAGGAGGAGGAGATAGTGGAGAGAGAATCAGGTTGGAGAGTGGAAATGTTTGAGATAGAAAGAGGGGGTTGGAGAGGATTAACTGTGCGGGAGGGCCCGGGCTGCTGGAAATCTGTAATGAGAGAGAGAGAAGAGTTATTGTCAGTTTGTTCTGGTTGAAAGCGGGGAGGAGGGGCGGGCCGAGTGGAAAAGAAATCCGCAATGGCTTTCTGGAGTTGAGCTGGTGAAACGGATCCGGGTTGAGTGGAGGTGGAATGCGGGCTTGCTTCGGCAGTGACACGGGAATGGCAGCTTGCTGAGCAGCAGGCTGGTTGGCTTGAGCGGCCTGAGGACCGGGCTCCTCACAGGCATAATCAGAAGAGTCTGACAACATGCTTCTTGGAGATTAGAGCGATTGTTTGGAGTGCTATCAAAAGTGAAGAAGATCATGTGATCAAAGCGAGATGTGGGAACATAGAAGCTGGGCTATTTATAGTAAAGGGAAGTGATTTGATTGGACATGCTTGATTAGGTAATCGGCTGCCAGCCGTGGGTAATTAATGCGTTCACGATCCTCTCGAAACAATGTTTTTTGCAAAACATAAACTATATTCTCAGGATTATGGACCTCTGTGTGTGTGGGTTTTTTTTTTGCTCCCTGTAACCTGTGTGTATTTGTTTATTCCTCATGTTGATTGTTGAATTTGATTTCAGGTGATTTGGTGAAGTTAATGTAAAAAAAAAAAAAAGTCTGTGGCATCCAACCTGTCATTCTTAACACAAAAAACAGTAATAAAAGTATGCTTAGATGTGTTTGAAACTGTAACTGATCAATTTATTGAGACATTTGTTTACATTAAATTATTCTGATTTAGTTTTATTTTCAATATGCAGTCGAATGTTTATTATTAAGTGAGGATTCCTCGTCATTAATTACAGGGACAGTTTGCGCTGACTCGCTGAAAAAAGGCACACAAGCGAGTAATTTTGAAACATCAAGACAAATAAAATCAGGGGGAAAAGCCGAAATTAATGAACAGTGAGTAAACAATTGACGCAGTGGAGCTTAAAGAGGAGAAAGACACAATAGGTTTGTAGTCCACACAGTCATGTCTTGTTGTTGCGATTACTTGTTTACCCTCACAGCTTCATTTTCGAATCAAAATGGCAGCGGGCGGAATAAGGCGTATTTGCATGTGTTTTCTTAAGTTGCAGCGCATTGAGCTCTCTCGGCCACCGTAGATTAGCTCTGTTTGATTATTATGAATATTTAGGAGCATATTTAATCTGAGAATATACTCGGATTCTGTCTGAGAGAACCAGACAAATACAGTTGTTGATGGTTAACTTGACTACAATATTTTAGCTTCTGCAAGTTTAATCTTTTGGATCAGTCGATTTCCGGATATAATATATATATTTAATAAAATGTTCTCATTTACATTTTACATTTACATTTATTCATTTAGCAGATGCTTTTATCCAAAGCGACTTACAGGTGGGGAAAACAACAAGCAATTAGTCATACAGGGGCAAAAACAACTTAGGAAGTGCTCATAATACCGCACAACAGGCAATCTTCAAATAAGTGCAGGCTAGAAAAGGAAAGAAAGAGTTGGGTTATTTTTTTTTCTTTTTATGATGTCAAATATTGTTGAAAGAGATGGGTTTTCAGAAGTTGTTTGAAGGTTGTAAGGGAGTTGACATTTCGGATAGCAATGGGAAGATCATTCCACCAGCCAGGAACGGTGTAAAAGATTTCTTTACTTTAAAGTAAAGAGGAGCATCTTGGAAAACTCTATGCTTTGCAATGTATTGAAGAAAATGTTTCATAAAAACTGATACATCCTTTTCATTTCTTTTCTCTGATAATATGAAATTATCAAATCTTATTTCTTCTATCTGAAAACCTGATCCTCCTGCTGAGAATAATCAGCCCAGTAATTTTTTTCTGTGCATTATAATTAAAGCTTTGTGAATCTGCATATCGTTTTTAGTTTTTTAAAACAACTATTCCATCCGTATGCCTATGATAGACCATCGAACCAATCAGAGTAGATATGGGGCGGGGCGACACATGCTGATCCGACCCAGGTGGACTCCTGCCCCGTTCTGCAGACAGCTGAAGACAGGTGCTTCTCATTGCGAATGATTAATAAATGTCTTCACATGTCACGGTAGGTTTGTTAAAATGTTTCAAAGCTGTTACTACCTTTTGCATTTAAACCGAATTGAAGGAAGAAAAGGATCAAATTCAATTAAGACATGTGAAAAATAAGGCTGTGTTTTAAGTTTATTGGTAATGTAGTATTTGTAGACTTCTTTCTTATCTATAAGATGGCCAGTAACATTTGCGTCTGGGAACATTGTATTTTTTTATTCTGTAGAATTTAACAGATATGCTGACAGATTATTACATTTTTTTTGTTAAAAAATAAAAATTTCACATACAGACAAATCAGGTTCTTTGGTGTAACTCTTACTTAAACTTAAATGTAAAAGTTGATTAGACTGGAAGGAATCGCTTTTAGCACTTTTAGCACACCAGCTAGCAGTGGATTACAATAGTCCAGTCGAGAGGTCATGAATGCATGAACTAGCTTTTCCGCATCAGAAACAGGTAACATGTTAATAGCTTGGCAATGGTTTTAAGATGGAAGAAGGCTGTTTTTGGAATATGGAAAATATGATTTTTAAAAGACAAGTTGCTGTCTAATATAACACCAAGATTTTTGACTGTATAGGGAGTAACAGTAGCCTGCATCTATCTAAAACAAAACCTTAGCGATTGGACAGGTAGGATCTAAACCATCTTAATGTTTAAGAGCCCAAACTTTAAAATGAGGTCTTGTTATTTCTAGATCCTGCATTACATTTATATTTTCACCTCACTATTCACTGTTATTTATTGTGATTTACAGAATTGTGTCTGTTGTACAGGCGCAGTATCATACTCGAAGACATGTGGTATCTGTGTATATCACACAAATGTGATTACCTACAGCCGTGGAATATACAGCCATATCGCACTTCTACTCAGGTACAAAGTACACAAATGCATTACTTAAGTAAAAGTATAGATACTGCTGGTCAAATATTACAAGTGAAAGTTGTAAACACAAATTTTTACTGAAGGGAAAGTATAGAAGTACTTGCTTTTAATAATAATGGAGGCTTGGATGCACGAACTGCGTCAAGGAAATGTCTTCCATTTTGTCATTAGTTGTCTTTGACAGGAGGATTAAAAAGAATGGTCTGAAAATAAAGTTTACATGACCCTTCATGAGCGATTACTAATAGGCTGTCTATCATCTGTAACATTTAGAGAAGGAAAAACAATACCCACTGTTTTAAAGCTGCTACATATAAATGGCTTTCTCCTTTCAGGACCTTCGTAGAAATGTAGTGGAGTGAAAAGTACAATATTTGTGTTTTAAATGTAGTGAAGTTAAAGTCATCATTTTCAAGAAAAGTACAGATACTCAAAAAGTGTACTTTTGTACAATACTCTGGTAAATGTGCTTCACTACTATCTGCCTCTGCTTCTGCTCATGTGATATTGCTTATTCAAACTATGGGGCATCCAGACACTTTAGTCACTGTGCCTCCTCACTTCTGGTCAACATCTTCTACTGAAACTCAATTGTCTAAAAACTTTTTCCATGTAGAGGCCTGAAATCAAGTCTTTCATCTAAAAAAAAGAAGCAAAATAGTCTGTAAAGTGTGTGTGTATGAGGAGAGAGAGAAGGAGAAACCTGCTTATAAAATGAGTGTGTCTGAGGAGAGAGAGAAGGAGGCTCCTGTTGACACTCACAGCTGTGTGTCTCTAAAGAGTAACAGATCCATGCATCCTCACCCTGATCTCAGTGATGGACCTGCTGTGACCTTTAACCCTGTGTGAGTATCATATCATAAAATACATCAAGTTGGATGTATTTTTGCTTTTTGCATCCTGATTTATTTACCTAGTTATTCTCTCACTGAGTTCTTTTGATTTTTTTTTTTTAAATAGTAATAAAGATTCCTCATTAGAGTCGTTTAACTATTTAAACATACACACCTGGATGATCACTGAAACGAAAACTATGCTATGAAAATTACTTCAGTTAAAGGAGAAAGAACAATCTGGTAAATGATTAGCTAAGTGCAAAAAATAAAAAATAACATGAACCAGTCCTTACTGTACTGATAAGTAAAAACACAAACATTGCCTTTAATGATAACAATCATAATTAACAAAAAATACAACACAACAATTTGTGGCTGTACATTAAAAGTTGAAGGCAAAAAAGCTATAAAGGCTTTTTTTTTTTTACAAAACACAAGGGAACTGCATACAGAATCGCAGAACAACATGTTATTTTCAGTTTTAATGGCAGAAGTCGGTTTGACAAATACTCCTAGGGCAAAATGTTAGGAGTCGTGAAACTGATTCCTAATTTTTCTATTGTGTTATTCTCTGTGTCATCCGCAGGAAGTGAAAGGGAGCAGCTTCTCCTCTGCATCCCCTGATCTCAGTGATAAATCTTGATTCTGTGTGATTATATTTGTGTAGACGAGTATGCGTATATGTATGTTTATACAAACGTTTAGGAATACAGTCGGATTTCTGCATCAATTAATAATGATGGTAATAAGAAGGGTCTGCTGGCCATAATAGATTCTTTATATTTAAACTTAACCTACGGAATATATCAAAAACCTCTTTCTAAATGTCGATGTAGTATTATTTCAAAGAAGAAAATTTGATATTGGAGACATTTAAATATTTATATAAAACTGTTTGTGTTTTTTTGTCTCTCTGTTCTTAATATGTTTTCAGTGGTTGTAGAGCTGATCAGATCAGATGTGTGTCCTCGTACTGTTACTTCAGTCATCATGATGCAGAAGCAGATCTGCAGCTTGATTCTCACCATTCAGTGCTTGATGATCTGCTGAGAGTCAAAGACCAGCACAAAACCAGCATGAAGAACAAGTATGAGAGCTTATTTGAGGGAGTAAAACTATTATATAATAGTAAACAAGATAATCAAACCCTGCTGAACAGGATTTACACACAGCTGTACATCATAGAGGGAGAGAGTGAAGGAGTGAATGAAGAACATGAGGTGCTACA
>JAUYWG010000033.1:19951466-19971204 GCA_034779775.1 Enteromius afrohamiltoni
GTATATATTTTCAGAAAAAGACTGAAATATTTCTTGCTAAACGCACTCCAAATAATCTTTCATTTACAATTCAAAAAATAAAAATAAAAAAATATATATATATATACTAAATGTTATACTGATGGTAGAAAGTGTCATCTGAGAGCAGATTTCCAGGCAGAGCTGATAGGATAGCAGCAGGAATGTGCTCTCTGCCGGTGACAGGCTCGTATCTCTGGTTTCGGAGCACAAAGGGTTAAAGCAGACTGACTCCGGCTCTCCAGGCTCGAGCAGCCCTCCCTCCCTCCATCAGCCTCTTCCCTCGGTTCACTTTACTGGGCTTTAACAGGGGGGCTCTGTATCAGCGAGGTTGGCGCCCGGGACTTTTTTTTGGGATATGTACCAATAACTCCCAACCGGATAGGCCTCCAGAAAGCGAAACAACCCAAACACGCAGGCGAAACTTTGAGGCGCTGAACTGAGTTGAACGTCTGCTGCATTGGAGTCCAGATTTCCGAAACTACCCAGACTGAAAACATGCGGAGATGTCGAGAGGAGCACAACTACCGATAGGATCCCGAAGTTGGGACTTTTATGTCAAGCAATGAGAGGTAAGGACACAAAGGGCGTTTAGATGGCTAGGATTCCGGCTCTGGCGGGTCAGTGTAAGATTCCCAAATCTTACTCTGTTATTCCAGCTGAGTCACGCGAGCAGACGCCGTCCTCTCAACATTCAGCTCTCCTGCCGCAATACCGCATTATGAGGATGCGAGCGCCGCTAAAGGGGCTCTTTATTTCTGTCCCGTAACGTAGGGAAGCGTCTGGATGATTTTAAGGGTGTGATTTAGTCTACCTTTACGATTAAAGCTCATTCAGAACCGCGAATGCATGTGAATTTCGGGAGAGCTGGTTCTCTACCCGGATTTAAAGTTGTTTTCTCCTGAAGCTGACTGCAAAGTAAACTATTTATGAGAGAACAGAGATATCTGTTTACGTATCTGAAATGTAACGCGATATAGGCTGCGTTACGTTACGTTACATTTAGATAAAAGTAGAAACAAATCCACAGCGCAACTTTTCGTTTGGATGTCCTGTAAGCAATACAATTACATATTTTAATTTTAATTTGAAAACGATTAGTAAAAATAAACTTTCGTTTGCATTGTGCCAGTTGTTATTTATTTTTTATATAATATTTTATAATAATTTAATAATAGTTTTGTTATTATTATTTTAAAATAATAATAAAAAAATGCAGAAATTCATACTATGGAATCAGCTTTTTATAATCACTAATGTGCTAGCCTATACAATAAATGAAAATAAATAAATAAATAAATAATTAAAACGGAGTGAAAATGTTTGTCATTACAGAATTTACTTCCTGATTATGTCATAATCGTGTCATTATGACAAACATGTCCTAACACTTTAGTATAGAGACCAATTCACAAAAATAGCATACCTGTTATTAACATACTAACTGGTTTTTAGTATTTATAAAGCACATCATTCTGCATGACCATATTCTACATCCTTCAATGAATCCCACCCAATACCAAAATCTAACAACCACCTTATAACTATTAATATAGCAATTTAGAAATATGTTGAAGCAAAAGTAGCTAATGGTTTGTTAGAGGCAAGAATTGAACTTTAAACTTTTTCTGAAATATGTAGTTCATTGTAGTTTCATAATTCATTCCTAGTATTTTCTTCTGATATTTTATTATAAGTCAAATCTAAAGTTGACTATATATAAAGATATTGTTCACACATGCATGGCTTTTAACAAAACTATTTTTAAATATATATTTTTAATTGATGCTAATATAATGACACCTAGTAAAATATATGAGAGGTGAGCCTGACAGTATGTGACTGATGGGTATGGACGAGTCACCTTGTATTCAGATTGATGTGGGAACTCATTGTGTATTGTGCCGAAGTGCCAGCAGCACTTGTTTTTGAAATTCCACCCTCTTTGCGCAGCACAGACTCGCAGCAGAAATGTGATGTTAAGCAAACTGCTGTTATTGATTGCCGACTAAACCCAGAGAGCGGAATGTGTCACCACATCAAGGTCATGGCCTGTGCACTACAAGAGCAGTTTTCACTGGAGTATGAAGCATATGGCTTTGATGTCTTTTTTATTTAGGGTGTGGTCTTGTTTATATAAAGTTATTAATTGTTTTCGGAGGAAGCCAGCAGTGGCTCTATGGCTTTGCCGTTCCCAAAATACAATGCACAGACTTATGCAGCGACATGTGTAATCAACAAAGATTAGTAATTTATATTAGTTTGACTGATCAAACACACACAGTCTCTCTGACAGAACACTATCAGAAAGTACGATTTCAGTCACTCTACTTAAAAAGGTCTTAAAAAGTCATTTTTATTGAAGTAAGCTTACCTTCCACATAACTTTGATAGCATACACCGAAGAAATGTCACTTTAACTGAAAAAAAATTGAAGTAAAGGTTTCTTGACATGAAATGTTGTTTATAAGAAAAATAATACAATTCTCATTCATGAAACACCAGTTTAATTTTTGGCATGCGTTCATCCAATCGATGTACATTTATACCACTGTTGGTTCCTACCATGCTGGGTTAAACCCTGAGCATGAGTTATTTTAGTCTCTCAAAAGGTGTTCCAAGAACTACCATCGTTCCCAGTTCCTGTGGTGTGAATATGCCAAAAAGTGGCTACGTCCGGCAATAGTTACAGGAGCTCTGAAAACATTCCTCGTGGTGTGTGAAAGCCAGCTTTAGAGCAGTTGATGATGCTGTAGCTGTATGTTTGATTAGTTGTGTCAGTGGCCAGGAGGATGTATCAATAGCACTTGGTTGACTCTGTAGTTTGTTCATGGTTACAGGCATGTTTGCATTTTCTGTATTTGAGTCTAGACTTACAACCTACATCATCTTAGATGATATTTTGTAATGTCTACGTAGTCTTGACACTCGTGACTTTCAGGTTTTGCTGGTTCTCAGCTATTTGTATGAGGGAAGGTTGGGTGTCAAATTCTACTGGTCTCTCTTTTAGACGTGTGCCATTCAGGCAAAACTGATAAAGTGTGTAATTTCTGCACCAAACAAGTTTTAAGTAAATGCATCCCTGTCTTCTGAAATTGAAAGCTGAATAAATAAGCTTCCCATTGATGTGTGATTTGAAAGGATAGGGCAATATTTGACCGAGATACAACTATATGAAAATCTGGAATCTGAGGGTACAGAAAAATCTAAATGCTGAGAAAACCACCTTTAAAGTTGTCCAAATGAAGATCTTTGCAATGCATATTACTAATATGCATTTCATATTTTAATATATTTGCGATAAGATATAGACTAAATACCTTCATGGAGCATGATCTTTACTTACTATCCTAAGGATTTTTGGCAAAAAAGAAAAATCTATTATTTTGGCCCATACTATGTATTTTTGGCTATTGCTACAAATACACCCCAGCGACTTAAGACTGGTTTTTAACACGCTTCAGCTGTTTGACTCAATGGCACACCTTTGACATCCAAGATTGTTTTTACAAATTACTTAACCGTTAAAAGACCAAAAGAGCAGACGTTTCTTTCTGGAAGTTTCTTTCAAGTCTGCGTTCCTCCTCAGCTGGCGCTCATTTCTTTGAAGACATGTTGAATGCAGGTGGTTTGTGTTATATTGCAGAGAGGAGCCGAGTTATGTGTTTTGATATCATATCAAAAGAATCTGTCAGCTGTCATCCAGTACCCCATCCAGTGTTTTATGCACGCTTTACTTCAAATCTTCACGGTTTATTTTTAAAGCTGCAGTCAGTAACGTTTGGCGCTATAGCGGTTAATAAAGAGAACAATGCAGGTACATCACGCCAGTCCCGGCAGCTAACCGAACTAGTCTAAATAGACTGAATGCAAACACTTATGTGGTACTCAAGTGTACCGTATGATTCAGGACAAGCCAAAAAGACGATTTATGGTGTACTCACTTATTATATAAATGCTGTCAACACTGAACACAAAAAGTTTCAGCTTTTACAAGACTAAAGAGAGACTTTCATGACTTTGTTTCTTAACACAGTTAAGTACACTTTTAATAATAGTTTGACTTGCTAAATCATTATGTTTTTAATAATATTTTGTCTTGCTTTGAAGAAGTAAGCTTAATATGTTAAACAACATACTTAAGCAAATGTTTAAGCAAATAATTTAACTGTAATGTGTTATTTGAGATCACTTTTGTAACGTATAGTAAATGTACTAAACTGCAACTTCATTGCAAATGTGTGATTATAAATATAATTTAAATCAACGACACAGAATTTGTATCGTGATACTGAAGTGATATTAAGGTATATTTAGTTTACCAGAAATGCTTGTGCATGACAACTCACTCTAACCAGTTACAACAAAATATTTACAAGAGAAGGAATTATGAAATTATTTCTAAAGATGTACCAATACCATACATATGTGGGTCGAAAAAGCATTTTCAAGTTCATTTAATTTTCATTTAACTGTAAAAATATGCTTAACATGCTAGTTAAGTCCAATTTATTAAAATTTTATATTTGTATGATTTATTTCATTATTATATAAGAATAGATTTGCCAAAAATCTAATGAATGCATTGAAATATCTTGTGCATGTTTTCCCAGGGAACCCATCCATTAAAATGAGGTCTGTGTCTCTCTTTTTTCAGGCTAACAAAGCTGTGGATTTTGTTGGAGAATCCTGACCATTGCTTCTTCTTGGCACACATTGCATCCCATTTCTTCTCACCACAAACCATCTCCATCATCCCACACCTGTAGTCATCATGACGACCTCTTCTTTACGGCGGCAGATGAAGAACATTGTGAACAACTACACAGATGCAGAGATCAAGGTCAGGGAGGCGACCTCCAATGACCCGTGGGGTCCTCCGAGCTCGCTCCTGATGGAAATCGCAGACCTGACCTTCAACGTGGTGGCCCTCACCGAGGTCATGGGCATCATCTGGAAGAGGCTCAACGACCACGGCAAGAACTGGCGGCACGTCTACAAAGCCCTCACTCTGCTGGACTATCTAATCAAGTCAGGATCAGAGCGAGTGGCCCAGCAGTGCAAGGAGAACATCTACGCCATCCAGACTCTGCGGGATTTCCAGTACATCGACCGGGAAGGGCAGGACCAGGGCATGGGCGTGCGGGAGAAGTCCAAGCAGCTGGTGGCTCTGCTCAGGGACGACGATCGACTCAAGCAGGAGAGATCGCAGGCGCACAAGACTCGTGAGCGTGTGGCGGGAACCAGTGCTGCCATGGCTTATGGATCTTTACCTCCTCCCTATCCGGGACGTCACACCCCTCAGCCCAGCGTGGAAGCAGTGTACGGGGAAGAGCATGCCAGGGTGAGGCACTCACCTTCCTCCTTCAACTGTGAGTATTACTGTTCCTACTGTTTATCTCATTCACAATAGTCTATAGAGCTTATTTACCCAAAATTAAAAATGCTGCCATTAATTACTCCAAAACCATAAGACCTCCGTTCATCCTCAGAACAAAAATTAAGATATTTTTGATGAAATCCAAGAGCTTTCTGACACTGTATAAACAGCAACGAACACGTTCAAGGTCCAGAAAGGTACTAAGGACATCTGTAAAGGAATCCATGTGACATCAGTGGTTCAACCTTAAGTTTATAAAGCTATGAGAATAGGTTGTGTGCGCATTGAAAAAAACTAAAATAATGACTTTGTTCAACAATTTCAGTCAGTCTCCACCGGCATTCACAAAAGTGATGCAAATAGTTATTATTTATTTTATTTTTTTGCACAAAAAATGTTTTCTTGTAGCTTCTATAATTCAGGTTGAACCAGTGATGTCACACTATTTTAATTATGTTCTTACTACCTCTCTGGGCCTTAAACTAGTTTTTGGGACGTCAGAGAGCTCTCGGATTTCATCAAAAATACACTAATTGAGGTTCCAAAGATGAACGAAGGTCTAAAAACAACATGAGGGTGAATAATCAAAAAAGTTTAAATTTGCTTGCTTGACATGTGGGAACTGATTCCATGTGAGTTTCCTTGATGTTTTTGAAGTGTTAAAGTTTTGGGCAAATGGGCTTTGAGTGAAGGGACAGAAGGTTTCTTTAAGAATGTGAATGAAAGTCCTACAGTTTTAGAATGAGTACAGACTGTTCATATTTGGATGAACTGTATACCGTTAACGTTTGTGAGTAGTGAGCACACATTCTGTACACTTTGATTTCTCTGAAATGGATAGTACTTCTTTCGTTGACTGGGGATTTGAAAGTGGTTTCATAATCAATCAGCTGCTGAAGTGAACTAAGCCAATGAGTAATCTATGTCAATAGTGAAAAATGTGTACACACACTGTTTACACAGAGAGGTGTATCACACACAGGCTTGTTGTTTTAACCATGCTTCATTCTTTTGGAAGTTCTACTTTTTTGTGAGAACGTGATAATGTTTTAATGTGAAGTGCCTCATAAGGGTGTGGTAACTCCTCATAGATCTGATCACTTAAAGCATGTGGAGATGTGCATCTACATTCTTCTCATGTTCAATCATTTACTCACTCTGTCAGGCTCTTTGCTTGTTCGTTTTTGAAGGCTTTGGTAGATTTTTGGCTGTGAACAATGCTTTTTTAAAGGGATAATGGCTTTCATGTCTTTTTCAAACTGAATCTTTCACCTCCTGCTGCCACAATTGAGAAACTGAAATTGATGAATCTCAAGCTGTGTAACCGATGGCATATCAAAACTGTCATAAAGACAGCAAAGATGTTCAAAAACACATTTTCGTACACAATGCAGCCATCAATTATTTATGGAGCAGAACTCCAGTATGTGCATGTGGGGAATGCGCCTCTACAGCATTTACAGTGAATCTACAGTGGGTTTATAGTGAACCCTAGATTAACCAACACTATGAAATTCAGTAGAGCACATTTAGTGAATAAAATCTGTTTGTGGTGGTAACAGAATAGGGACCACTTATTCAGTATTAATGACTTTTCTCTTAATGAATTGCTAATTTGATGCTTATTAGTTAGTAGGTAGTTGTTAAGTTTAGGTATTGGGTAGAAGTAGGGATGTAGAATAAGGTAATTTAGGTCATTTGTGCTTAATTTACTAGTAATAAATAGCTAATATTATAGTTTTATGCTTGCCAATAAGCAACTAAGAGACCCTAAAATAAATGTTACCAAATCTGTTTTTGGACTCTGACTAGGACTGTCTAAATCAGTCTAAATGTGACCAAATGAGAGCAAAACTGAAACTATTTCTCATGGCCCATTCAATCAAACACACTGTTTAACTTGAACTGTTTCATTTCAATAGACTTGTGCTTAGTTTATTAAAACAAACAATGTTTATTTCAATATTATGTATATGTTGGGTTAAGTCATAAAAAAAGATTTTTTTTTTTTCATTTTAAAGTAAAAACATTTATAATGTTACAAAAGATTTCTATTTTAAAATAAATGCTTTTCATTTAAACACCAGCTTCTACTCATGAAAGAATTCTTAAAAAAACATTACGTCTCATTTTAATTCAATATATGCAGATTTGCAGTTTTCTATCAACATAAAAAAAGAATCTTACTCTTTGGGAACCTCTCCACTCTTTTTTATTTTTTTTATTTTAAAAGAGCTTCAGCTAGGTCCTTTTTGGGACTTTTGTTCAAATTAAGCAGGTAGAGATGATTTTTTTCAGGCATATACTATTTAATTTTCAGGGCTTGGGAGTTTGTCTGATTTTTTTATTGTTTGAATTTGTTTTATTTAAAAAAAAAGTTAATTCCAAACTGGTATTGTATATTTCATTACTCTCTAATAAAAAGGAATTGTTCTTCCTAATCAGCTTATCATATAGGCCTTCTCTCGTACTCTCGTACGACTACTGTTTGACTATTTGACATTCTTTGATCTACTGAAATTAAACATTCGATGACATAAGGAGAAATGGGGTTTCACTTTTACTTACGATAAAACAAAATATTTGACATGATGCCAGGTGTTTTGGGAAAGTACTGAGATTTCCTATCCCGTGTTTCTGCGGGTGCTTAATATAAAGTGTGTTAATGGTCACAGGTTCAGATAGTCATGTTCCAGAGTAGATGATGGTGTAAACTGTACACCAGTGCATTCCAGGCCAGACGCGCCATTCAGAGCCACTCTAGTGGAAGTGAATGCAACTGGAAAACGGCACTGTTTACTGAGGAAGCAGTTCTATCTCCATCTGAAAAAAAAGAAAAAAACATGTAATTCCCAGTAAATAAATAAACAACAGATTTAAATAATAATGAATGTACAAGATAATAGCATGAATAATTGCATATGTAATGCTATATATTGTACTACAAGCTGACTTTGAGTTAATTATTGTTAACCTAATGTAATGTTTTCTGTGACTGAAGCAATAACTGAGTGATTAACAGGAGACATACATTTCATTAAGTTTTACTGTTTTCTGTTCTAATGTATATTTCATGCTATAACTAGTAAAGAGATGATTGGCTCACATGCTGCCTGAACTGACGCGCTACTTATTGCTTTACAGATAAAGTTTAGTCAAGTTTTATTCATGTATAAATTGCATTTAAAATGAGAATTCAAAGAGCAGAACAGTTAGTAGTAACAAATAAAAGCTAACATTAACACCCAACATGAAATAAAACTTCCCATTTGAGTCCAGCACATACCACAGACGGATGAACTGCCAGATAAAACCTGTCCGGGCGGGGGGGTTATTATAATGTAAGCCCCATCGTCCCTTCCCTGCTCTCCTGCCCCACACAGACACCCCATTGTTTTATCAGCAGAGTCAAACAGGCACAGGAAAGCAATTCCAGGCCGGGCATGGAACAGTGTTTTGGGTGCTTGTTTAACATTCAGCGGCGGTACCAGTCCTTTCTCATCCAAAGCAAGAGGTCGAATCAAACATTTCTCTTTTCTTCCTCCCAGCCTCCTCTTCCTCCCCTCATCTGGCCCCAGATCTGGAGCGCGCCCGGCCGCAGACGAGCGGAGAGGAGGAACTCCAGCTGCAGCTGGCCTTGGCCATGAGCCGAGAGGAGAGTGAGAAGGTGAGACTCACACACACATTATTAACTGCATCGGCTTCACTGCTTCTCCACTGGTTTGCTTCAAGATGTGGATTTTACTTTGGATATCACATGATACTAAAAATATTTGAAAGGACCAGTTCTCATTACTAATTTGTCAATAATTAGTATGCATATTACATATTAATGTCTCATTCTTCATGACCATATTTTAGATCCCCAACACACCTGACCACACACCTGAACTTAGCAAGTAACAACTTATTAATAAGCAGCAAATTAGGAGTTTACTAAAGCAAGAGTCATAGTTAATAGTAAGACCAGGTCTTCAAACTAAAGTGTTTATTGTACAAAAGTAACAAAAGTCATTCATCTTACTAAAGTAACACTGTCCAACAGCAACACCCACTGATAAAGTAGGAGACAAGTTAGTGGTAATGATAACACTTTCTTTTTGGGCATCTTAACTAGTTTATTAGCATGCATATTATTAGACAATAAGCTGTTTATTTGTGCTAAGGACATATTAATGTCTAATGGCTAATCCAATAACTAAACTTAATACCAACTACCTTACTAACTATAAATAAGCAGCAAATTAAGAATTTATTGAGAGAAAAGTTGTAGTTAAAAGTGAAAAGTGTTCAAGCCCTAAAGTTTTACTGTGGTAACAAATAAAAGCTACACATAAAAGTTGAAATAAACGTTTGGGTTACTTCATAAAGGTACAAACATCGTATTGTTTTCTAGTTTAAAGAATAGAGTAAATGTGCCAAAGATTACTCAAATATTACTCATTCAAGAATAACAAAGGGAATTGATCTTAGTAACACTGAATCCAACTGAAAAAGTTAGTCACTAAACCGTTTGATTCATAAATTATGGAGTACCTTTACAAAGTCTTAATAAACCTTTTGAATCATCAACGTTTTGGTGAAATTGTCTTTCAGTAGACAGAAATCTCTCAGGTCTTCATTTGTGTTTCGACTATACCTAAAGTAAATAATTACATACAATTTAACTACTAAACCACTAATTTCACCAGGTTAGTCCCTCTTTTTTGTCCTCTTCTCATTGTATTACTTGCTATCAAACATAAAATCTAAAGTCACTATCAGAAGGAAATATGACGCAGCAATTTCTTGGGGCTGTAACACTGAAACCTTTCCTCTAATCTGAGACCTTTGCTTTAGTAAGTTAATATGGCCTTTTTGTAATGTGCTTCACGAGAGGTCACTAGTCTTCAATTAAAAGATTGTAAAAACTCATTATTTGGCTCGAGGCTTTAGCACAGCACCAAATTTCCAATTAGCTTGTGGGCTAATGATTTGTTTTTTGTAGTGCACTTGAGGTGAGACCGACATGTTGCTGTCTCCATTCAGCATTGTCCAGAAAGATCTCAGTCATCATCTGACAGTGTAGCCAGTGTGTGAAGAGAGCGCATTAGCATGCTCTCTCACTGATAATGCATTTCTAAGTGAAACCACAATGACTCTGAGTGTGTTACTGGACTGGAGCATTGATCCAGCCGATAGAGCTGCTCTCTTGCTCTGTCGAGATTTATGCTTGTTGTTTAGGGAATATGTGCTATACTTCAGTCTGAGACCCATCAGCCTGATGTTACAGTGTTCATTTAAGTAGTGAGCAATATTAATTAACTACAGATACTTACTATATGGTCAGGGTTAGGTTTAGGGTTTGGTTTATGGTTAGTTGCATGTAATATTGCACAATTTATTGTTATTATAATAGTAAGTATATGTAATGTAATGATAATATGTAGGATACCTTAAAATAAAGCATTACCTTGTCTTTTAATACGCAAATATTATTTACAATTTTGCGGTTAAATCTGAATGTGTTTGAGGAAAATACAGTAATATTGTAAATTTGTTTTTTTTTTAATTTAAAAAAGTGCTTTTGTTTAAATATATATTTTAAAATGAAATATATTCCTGTGATTTTCAGCATAATCACTCCAGTCCTACATAAATCATCCTATTTGCTGATTAACTGCTTGAGAAACATTTCTTATTATTTTCAATGTTGAAAACAATTGTGCATAACGTAAATGTCTTTACTCTCACTTTTGATCCATTTAATGAATTCCTCGCTGAATAAAACTATTCATTTCTTACATTATTTGTTACAGTAGTGCACTTAAAATACAAATCAAATGTAAGCATTTTGATGTTTTAAAATGTAGCGCATCCATAAATGCAAGACATAAACAAACAGTTCACACCAAAAATGTCAAGTCTGTCATTATTTACTCACATCCATGTTGTGCCAAACGCACAGAATTCCTATACAAACTGATGTGTCGCATATTGCACCTTCACATAGACCAGCCCGGCCTCATAAAAGTGCGTTTAAAAATACGCCGAATAAAAATGATAATGGTAATGAAACACAAAATTAGACGTTGAAATTTGTTGGTGTACATAATACACATACATGATATGGAATTTGTTGGCGTGCGTATGATAAGCTGTCCCTTTGCTGGTTTATGCTGGTTACGTACCGGATTCTGATGAGTAACAGTTGCTGCACAGCTACTTTAACACTTTTGTTTGTGTGAGCTATAACTGGATTGGCACTCTCTGGTTCATTTGCTTTTCACTAACTTCATTCCTCTTCTCCTCCAGCCGGTTCCTGCTGTGGATATTGATGAACAGACACAGCTTCAGATCGCAATGAGCCTCAGTAAGGAGGAGGCGCACAAGGTACTGCAATCCCAGGAGTCACTGCTACACTCAGTAATTGCCTGCCTGTGTGTTGTGAGTGACACTGCCTGTGTGTTGTGTGTTTGTATCTCTCTAGCCAGCTCCTCCTCCTCCTCCTGCTGCTCTGGAGATGGATGAAGATGCACAGCTTCAGCTGGCCCTTACTCTCAGTAAAGAGGAACATCAGCAGGTACAACCCAGATGTTTCAAGAAATAGTGTCCCACATATAATCATTAGAAAACTTTCACAAATATGAGATCTTCAGTGGCACATATTAAAAGTTCTACACTCAGTTATGGAAAAACACCAATATTATTATTTATTGTGTAGTTATGTACAAAGCTTTTTTAATAGGATTAATGTAGCCTGTCACCAAAAATGGTGCATGTGCTTAAGCATTCATAAGCTAAAGTACATGCTTATGAAAGTTTTCAGACAGGCATGTTAAGTGCTGTTAAATTAGTTATTTATATATGCAGATATCTGAACTTTAGAGTGCTTATTTGACCCACTTAAATGCATCTTTACCTGCAATTTCCTAAGCACTACTCCTGTCTTTAAAATATAGTTGAAGGGTCATTTTATGATGGAATCAGATACTCCTCGAGTTCTCTGAGTTCAATGTACTTTGAAAGCATGCTGCAATATTTTATAAACTGTAAACATTCTTCCCAAACCAAAAGAACAATTTATTGATACTAAACTGCCAACATGACTTATTCTGAAATCCTTGAGCTGGCCGTTCATATATTGTGTCTAAAAGAGGAAAAGTGGCTGGTTTTGCAGGCAGTAATCCAGAGGAAGGGTGACATCAAGGTATTTTCTACTCTGATACCTTCACCGTCATCGTTTTTTTAAAGGCAGCAGTACATTACATTCGTTTATAAATAATAAATAGTTTTCAACTCGTGATTCAATTTCCATTGAGGAAAAAGCACTGTAGTCATTAAAATATTCATTATGTTATCTGTCAGTTAAACGAGATGTTATGGTGTGTTGGAAATGAAGTGAGTCCAGTTCAGACCAGTTTTCTCAGGAGCTGATTTCTTATAAATCACTTCCTGCTCAGTCACTGACTGGCTGGGCAGCACGACCATGGTGAGCAAATAAGTAGGATACATATTATTATTTGAGCTGTTGAAAATAAAAAAAGGAAAACTGCAACTCCTTGTTGTATGTAGCACCTACATACTATATATCCCAAGCGCCTGAAGTTAACTTTAATCAACCTACATGGTCATTTTCTTCTATTAGTCTTCATGGTGTATTTCAGCGTGGATTCTTTTGCCAATTTATCATGTAATGCAGCTTTGAAAAGTCTGTTGTTGAAGGATAAGGGAATTAAAAACTGGACAGCAGAAATGCATTTTGCCAAAAGCAGAAGATGACTTGAAAATAGTCATATAAATGAATTGCTCATATATAACTAAATTGGATAATGAAAAAAGTATAACAGGTTGAATGTGTGCACTTGTGTTCTTAAGGACTCTGAGACTTTAACTCTATGTTTGTTGGTTTCTAGGAGGAGCGAAGCCGGCAGGGAGACGAGTCGTTGCTCCAGAAAGCACTGGAGGAGAGCAAACGAGAAATGGAGGCCAAAGGAGGAAGAGTATGAGACTCCTTTAACCCGTTTTCTCTTTATTAGCACATATAAAGGAGGACTACCAATGTCCCTTTTACTAAGAACAGATAAATGGATTGACACATCATGTGTAGCCATTTCTACTGTAAATATAAGGAAAAGGATAAAAACAGACATTGAACTTTGTAAATGAAAATTTATCACCACTAGAGAGAGCCTGGTTCGTTTTTAGCGGTTCACATCATTTCAAGGTACTCTACTGCAGTTAAATGTCTCTGTTGC
This sequence comes from Enteromius afrohamiltoni, assembly GCA_034779775.1. NCBI lineage: Eukaryota > Metazoa > Chordata > Actinopteri > Cypriniformes > Cyprinidae > Enteromius > Enteromius afrohamiltoni. The sequence goes on from JAUYWG010000033.1 coordinate 19,965,102, forward strand.
GAGGTTTTTGTGAATGCTTGTGTATAGATGCTATCTATACTATATATAGCTATAATATATGCTATATTGACCTAAAAAATGGGTTTGAATGTGCTGAAAGTGCTTTTCTGTCCTTTCCTTTGGCAGTCTGCCATGCTGGATCTTGCAGATATTTTTGCTCCAGCTCCTGATGTGCCCTCTGCTGCCAATTCTTGGGATTCGTCCGGAGGCCGTAGTGGCTTAGCCCAGGCTGGTCCTCTGAGGTCTGACCCCTGGGATAGTCTAGGTAAGCTAATATGATTGAATATAAGAAATTTGCAATCTTGAACATTAAAGGTCCGCCAAGCATTTTTTTTGTGACATTGCCTTGTTGAGATTACAATAAAATCTATTTTTTAGCCACACTAGTCAATGGGGTTTGAACTCAGTTCACATAAGTAACATAATGCAATATGATCATTATTTGTTACTTAAAATGAAATTGTATGCCCTTATGACAGCACAGTTAATTTTCACATTTAGTTTCTCATGTCCTTAAAACATGATGGTAAACTGAAGCAAGAATGAATTTACTTGTCATAGCCAGTTTTTACTTGCATTTGAACTCTTTCAATTTTCAAAAGAGATGAATCATGGATGATGAATACGCCTGTGAATAGAGATAAGTATAGGCGTTCCTCAATGACACTGGTAGCCAAAAATGTTTGCTGCAACTAAGCCAGTGGCTCTTAACCTATTTTACTCAAAGGCACCCCAAAATATTATGGCTACTTTTGCTATAATGATCATTTTCATAATTATTTTTTACAGAAACAAAATAAAATAATTCAAATTCATCATTTCACTAAATTAATGTCCCTTGTTTTACACTTTAAAAATTACATGGGTTTTCTACTTCATCATAACACTTAAAAAAATGTTATGCTCAAATAGCAATTTAAAATATGTTATAATTGACAAAATATATATTTTTATAACCAGGTTGTCCAAGAACAAGTTATTAAGGGAGCAAATTAAAATATGGTTACAACTTGACTTGAGGGGTTTTAGGCTATTTTAAAATAGTAAACTGATATGGTGCATATTTAGAGCAGAATTTTAGAATTTTTTACACATCAAGCTTTTCTTGCTATTTTGCTGCCTGCCATGCGTCATTTTCAAACCTGGAAGCCCAGGACTCTGACCGGTGTTTAATATTATACAGCATGCTATTTTAGTCATTTATTTAGTAAGCTATTTCAAAAAGGATTGCATATACAAGGGGTTTGTTAGACTAGTTGTCTATTCATTTACAAAATTTCAGCTTAGTTGTCTTGCACATCTCTATTGTAAACCTTGTTCCATTATTTGGCTCTTTAGTAGTAAGTGAGTAAGATGTAAGTGTTTTGGCTAATGAAGCATCAACAAAAAACTCCTTGGTGCACCTTTAATGAAGAAATATAGCCTTAGTAATCCTGCTTTACTGATCTGAACGGCACACACCTGCTGGATTGTGTTGAAGCAGAGCCCAGCTCTTTAAGCCGTCAGCATGGAAGCCCGTGGATGGCTCCACCGGCATCAAGTCTTCGTTCCCAGCCCTGGCCTCAGCGACAGCCACATCCTGACCCATGGGACGCCCCACAGAACGCCCCGAGCCCCGTGTCCATGAATCAGAACTGGATCTCCTCTGCACCTGGTACAAACTTCACCTTCAACTATAACTAATGATGCTAAATATACTAAATACACTAACTTTAAGATGATTCTATATAAGTCCAACCAGTTCAGATTTGTTGAAACATTCTGTAGGAACTGGAGTGGATCCCTTTTCTCCTCTAGTAGCAGACAAACAAGGATCTATTGGCCCTCTCAAAACCCCATCCCCTCGGGCAAGAAGTCCCTCAGGCAATATATTAATATATTAATAATCACTTATTGCTATTTTAATATATTGTTTTCATTTTTGTTTGTGAAAGGTTTGATTTTATGTCATATAGAAATATTTTAGATTTACTATACAAAAGTTTGGGGTCCATTGTGGTCCAAAACCACATAACTAACAGTGAAGACATTTACAATTTTATAAAAGGTGTTTGTTTATTTTTTGAATAATTGCAGCCTTGATGAGCATCAGATATTCATTTCGATAACATAAAAAAACCCTATAATTCCCAAACTTTTGAATGGTAATGTGCATTTTATTTATTTTTTGTTTGTTTCTTTGCTCATTATTTTTTGGTTTTACTCATATTTTTAGATGACGATCTTTTTGATGAGGCTATGGATGGAGGTCAGGCAAATATAAATGGTCACAGTAGCCCTGAGCCTTTTGATATGTCTTCCCTTGGCGAAGGTCTACCAAAAACAGCTCCTCGAACCTGCAGCACTCCAGAGGCATTTCTGGGTCCCACTGGAGCTTCACTCGTCAACCTGGATTCCTTGATTCCCTCCAACCCTTCTTCCAAGAACTTCAACCCATTTTTATCAGGTCTGAATGCATCATCAGACTTCTTGTAGTCATGTTTGTCTAAATCTATAACATTTTAACTTATTGCAGACTCTGTCCCATTTAGGAATAACTGCTCCATCAGCCTCCAATCCATTCCAACAGGAACCGGCCCGTCTCACACTAAATCAGATGCGCCCCAGCTCCACATCTCCTGTACCTACATCCCTCCAATTTAATGCCTCTCTGCCCATGGCTTCCAGCAGCCAGCCCAGCTCCCTGCCCACTACCTTCACACAGTCTGCGCAGGTCCCGCCGCTGATCCCCGGACACCTGCCCCAGCCGCTGCTACCCCTGTCCACGGCATCCACGCTCGCAGATCCAGACCAACACAATCAGAACCCCTTCCTATGAGCAGATCCAAACAAGCTTTTGAAATGACAATTTAACCACCGACTTGACTTAAAACTGGAATACAATTTTTTAATGCCTTTGCTTGTTTCACAGCTTCCTGGTTTTGCTCTATGCAGTCACTCATAGGAGGCGTTCACACGTACAGTGGTTTCCAGTGACAAAAAGCTGCCATTTTCAATGATGCTGGCAAATGGTGGAGATATGTGGCGGTATACACTGATGTGAGAAAGTTCACTATTATGCAAATAAGCAGTCATGTAATGGGGAGACAGTAGAGTGAGATACTGTAATGAGTTTCAGTAAGATGGAGAAGTTTGGAGAAGTCCAGACTCCCCAAACTTACATTGAAGAACTAGCCAAAAAAAAAAAACAATGACTTTTGTTAAGTCCAAGACACACCAAGCCAATGTCAAAGAACTAGCAGTGGCAATAACCACCTAGCATCATCTGCGTCTGGACCAAATATTTGCACTTGAATGGTGTATTAAGTAACTCCACACCAGCAGGTGGCAGTAGTGTGTATTTATTATTTTAAAAAAACTGCAAGAGTTACGACTGGTAATATACAAACTCTAAACAAAGTCCTCTGTTGGTGCCCTCCTGACTTTGTTGTTTGCTTGCTTCAGTCACTTGAGTTTTTATTTTGTGTATTTTATAATGCGCAAATAGTTAAAATCTGCCAGAAACTTTAATAACTAGTCAAGTTAGATTTATTTATATTGCGCTATACTGCTTCAAAGCAGCTTCATGGTAATAAACATAACAGTCTTATGTTGTAGTTTGTTAATTCGAAAATTAAAGAGATCAAAAATTAAAATTTGGTTATTAATTACTCACCCTTGTGTCGTTCCATACCCGTCAGACCTTCGTTCATCCTTAGAGCACAAATTAAGATATTTTAGCTGAAATCAGGGAGCTTTCTGACCCTCCACATACAGCAACACAACCGATACATGCAAGACTCAGAAACGCAGTAAAGACATTTGTAAAATAGTAACTCTTGTACGAAGCTACGAGAAAATGTTTTGCGCACACAGAAAACAAAAATAATTACTTTATTCATCAAAAATATATTAATTTGTGTTTAGAAGATGAACAAAGGTCTTACGGGCTTGGAACGACATAAGGTTGAGTAACTAATGACAGAATTTTCATTTTTGAACTATTTAATTTTAACTTTACGATGGTGTCTCCATTATTCGGCTCTGTTTAATTAAATGTTGATTCAATGCATAACACATCGCACAAGCTAACCAACGTTGCATCAAACGACTGCTTCTATGGTTTCTTCTGTTCAGTCTATCAAGGACAGAAACATAAAAAAAACCCAACCACACTTGCGATCTGCGATATAGTAGATACTGAGTAGCAAGCTTGCAGCACATATTTACATTTCCAGCAGGGTGGGCAAAATTTAGGATGTTTCTTAACGACATACCGCCTTTTCCTGAGTGAAGAATGAAAAATACCTTAGATTTAGTATATCAAGGCCTTTACTGTGAGCAAATTAACGTCCAGCAATAAGAGCATCCCCAGCGATCACCAATACAGCCACTCGATGAGCTCCAGTGATAAACCACTGCATGTGTGAACGCCCTTCAACTATAATCATGTGTGAATGTCAACTATGCATTACATGGCAATACAGATTGATGTCGGCTTTATAAGAAATGGCAAATAAATGGCACAATTTAAAGGTTAAGAATATTTAATCCAATTTTAACAGCATCAGTGTCACCTTCAAGTATTATTGTTTCTGGAAAGGATAACACACTTACTCAAACCACAAATCCCAGTACATAACCAAGCACAAGTCCAAAGCCTCTCATTCGGTTTTTATCATATTCTCTGAATTCCTGCATCAATTTTGCTCTGCTTTAGTGTCCTTTTATCGGTCTGGAGTATCTGATGACTTTCAATGCTGTCCTTTTATTTCCTGGACACTGGTGTCTGTGAACATCCGATCGCATTCTAATGGGTCACACACACCAGAATCACAGATAAAAGTGACTTGTAATTTAAGCAGAAAATGTATAAATAGTGATTTTGTAATATCGGGCATTGACTGTTGAATGAATAGACCTCCAGCAAGAGAATGTACTTACCGTGGTGTTCAGATTGAGCTGATGCCACAAACTAACAGAACGTAAGAATGTGAGACTGCTGCACATGTTGCTCATCAAATACAAGGATGAAGATGAAAATGAACGACGCGTCTGGTTTGTGTTTGTTTATGGCTCATGCTCTCTACCTCTGGACTGCTTTTTCTTACATATATGAAAAAATGCTAATATTTGGATGCACATACTCATTATGTATTTTTTTTTCACATTTTTAGAAAACTACGAAATAACACAATTTGAAGAATGAAAATTTTGTGACCAAAATTTCTCGTATAGTCTATACTACATATCAGAGACAGATTTATTTGAGCATTGTGCTCACTATTTTAATGTCTAACACCGTTCTTATAACACGGCACTCAAATTCAAATCTGCTGAACTTTTAGAAATCACATCTCTAGACTACTTCTTTTTGCATTAAGATGTAGAGAATATAAATGACCCTGATTTAAAAACGGCTTTGGTTTTTCTAAGCAAAGATATGCTAGATGTGAGTTTACTCTTTTTTTTAGGCATCTCGCAAATGACACAAAATTCTAAAATTGCTGCATTCACTTTAAAAAATATTTGCTTTTTTTTTTTGTTTATAAAATGGATAGTTCCGGTCTTTGATAGTGATTTTCTGATCCACATTCAAAGCTGGTGTAAAATACTCTACAAACATACACCTCTGTTTCTGCATCTGTGTGTTGCTCGGCAACCAGTATGTTGCAACCAGAACCGTTTCTGCTATGTATATGGAACAACCATTTTATAAAAGCAATAAGACACATTAGCTGTTTTAAATTCACTGCAAACAGCTTAAAGAAGCGCTCCCCATCTTGCCTAACAACATCCCATAGCTGTTATATAGTCACTATAAGCCACAGCTTCTGGCTGCTTATAGTTTAGATTCTTGAGGAAACAAAGGTTTCTTCAGTGGAACACAAGAGATTTGAGAGATTACACTGGAGGGAAAGATCTAGCTTTCATTGTGTGTGTAAATGCACTTTATAATGAACTGTTAAACAGAGCATAGGAAGTCATACGGCTTTGGAGTGATGTAAAAGTCATCAGAAGTCCTCTGGTTCTTCTACATTTCTCCTCAGCTGTTTCTCAGATTCGTGTGTTTGCACAAACCTGTGGCGTGGGACTGATCTGAGCTCACACAGCACTGAGAGGA
>JAUYWG010000033.1:19981926-20011860 GCA_034779775.1 Enteromius afrohamiltoni
TAGTGACTCAGAGTCCAGTGATCACAGTCAGTAAAGGAGAAAGAGCTCAACTGGACTGTAATCTGGGGACAGTGACGAGTGATTCTGCTAGATGGTACAAACAGACTCCAGGAGGAGTTCCTCAGCATGTGTTAAGATTTCAGCATGGCTGGAGCTCAGTTTATTATGGATCTGGTTTCTCTGCTCCTAAATTCACATCAACACATTCATCTCAATCAGATTATCGTCTGATCATCAGTAATGTGGATGTGTCTGATTCTGCAGTGTATTACTGTCAGACATGGGACGTCTCTGTTGAAGAGGGAGTATCACAGTGATTCACAGCAGGACAAAAACCTCCTCACTGCTCACATTCACTTCTGCTTTTAGACAACAGATATAAGTGTTCTTATATAAAATTATTAACATCTCCACACAATGAACATATAACATATAGTTATACTAAGTTGTGCTATATTGTAATTATAGCATAGTATATTGTTATGTATGTTGTCATAGACTGTGGAGAGTCCTGCTGTAGTCAATCACAGAGAATCAAGCACATAAAGTCTCTCTGAACATGAACACATGATCTACTGATGACGGACACGAAAGAAAAACTGTGTCAACAAACTATTATAAAGACAAACAGCTAAATGAGTGTTTTTGTTTGAATCTTAAACATTTCTACATGAACTTAATCTGTAAAGGACACACTTGAAGTGACCTTCTCATGAACCCTTCTCTAATGGAATTATGGAAGAGCAATCGTGAAGCTGTGAAGTGTCCTCTTCCCAAAGTGGATTTGCTCAAAGATTTAACAACAGATTATTTAGGAAAAATAGTAATGGAAACCTCATCAACAAATAAACAATAATAATGGATGAGTGACATTAGCTGGAAAAAAAGATGCAGTTTATTGAGCGTCTCCAAGCTAGGAATTCTTTTGCTGGAAAAAACAAACAATCAAAACAAAAAACAACAACCCTGCTTTTCTATAATATTTCTTAACATCCTGACACTTCATGACTGTAAGAGCGCTGATGAAGAGAGATTGGGGTTAAAACTCTTGTTCAGTGTCTCGTGTCTGAAATTGTGGGAGGTTTTTGTACGAGTAAAGATGTGAAATGTATCACTGTGGTATTCGGACAAGGAACAAAACTCAATGTGATAGGTAAGTTTTACTCTTGATTATTTTTCAGACACATGATTTATTTTCTTTTCTTCTTTTCTTTTCTATTATTGGACAATGAATACAAATAGCTATTTTTTGACAAACCTTTTAGTTTTTCATATTAACATATATTGTCAATTTATTTCAAATAAATTTTCAAAATAACATTTCAAATGTTTTCTATAGTTCTAGAAATTATTATAAAGTGTGTGTAGATGTATTTAAAATGCTTATCATTTACTCAGACTCATCTTTAATATTCTTTTTCTTTGTTAATATACTTGTCATTCACTGGTTAGTGTTCAATATTAAACGATATAATTCTTTATTCAATTTACATTTATTACTTATACGTTTTACATACCAAGTTGCAAAACATTAATGCTATATTATATTATTATTATTATATTATATATAATTATATAATTATATATAATTATTATTATTATATTATATTATATTATATTATATTATATTATATTATATTATATTATATTATATTATATTATTTACTGCTGTCATACGATTAATCGTGATTAACTCAATACGAAATAAAGGTGTGTATTTATTTTGTATATATAAAAACACACACATACACAGTATACTTACATGCAATATATATATATATATATATATATATATATAAAATGTCTATATATTTATATTTATATTATACATAAACATATTTAATTTGAAAAATATATGCATGTGTCTTTATATATACATAATAAATTTAAACAGAGAACACACATATTTGATGCAAACAAATTTTATTTTGTATTATATTGTATTGTATTATATTACTTTCCCTGTTTCACTGTTGACTGTTTTCTCCAGACTTTCCTCTCTCTCCTCCTACTCTGACTCTCTTGTCTCCGTCCGCGGAGGCTCTGAAGGAGAGGAAAGCTACACTTGTGTGTCTGGCTGAGGATATTTCAGTAGCTCTGGTTCATGTCACCTGGTCAGTCAATGGTCGCTCCATTACAGATGGAGTCTGGAGCAGTCCTACTGAAAAACAACAAGACAAAACCTTCAAAATGAGCAGCTATCTGAGCATTGAGTCATCTGACTGGAAAGATAATGCAGATTTCTCATGTGAAGTGTCGGTGGGGCCAAAATTCACTAAGAAAAGCATCTCAGTTTCACAGTGTTGAAAATAAAAGTGTGAGATGTTTTGTCTTTTTTTCTGTTCATGTTATGTGAATGTAACTTCAGTACTTCATATATGACATAAAATATGACTATATGTACTTCAAATTTTGGTTTTGGCACTGCAATTAAAAATCATGGCATGACATTTGTTTGCATTTTCTTTCATGCAGCTTGTTCCTGACTCTCGCTCAGGATACACCTGGACTATGTGTCTCATATTTTTAGCTTTATGTAAATCTTGATGTTCCCCTGAGCTCGGATCATGGTAACACATAAACTTAGAAATCACCAGCTGCACAGATGACAGGAAACTTATATTCATTTACTCACAAACACCAAGTTTTATATTTTAATCACATTTCCCTTTGAATAGGCTATTGCCTACTTAAGGTGCACTCAATCTAGATCTGTGTTTTAAACTTCCATCTTTAAATGGAGGACGCGTCGACACTCCGCGGTAAAGAGAACGTTGGTAAGTGTGCATTAATAAGAGATTAGTTCATTATTATGAGAGAGTAGTTAGGTTAATTATTCCTTTAATAAGAAGTGCTAACTTACATATGCTTGAATCACACATACAAAGTAAAATGTAACCAATTTCCTTCCACCAAAGGCAGAACTAATCCAGAAACCCACGCTTACACCCGTATGAGATTGAGGGATTTTACTCATCCTATAACAAGTGCATCTACAAGACGGTTGGCATTGACATAAATCTGTAATAAATGTGGCACTGGAGCGTGTTTTACAGGAGTCTTTCTGCCAGAGGCACTGAAACGTTAGTCCAGAAGATGGCGTCCTTACCTCACCGCTTACCCACAACAGCCAAGTTCACATGAGACACAATTACATTCGAATTTAATTTTTTTTTTTTTTTTTAAAGAAGTAGTTTAGTAATTAAACATTTTGTCAGACTTAAAATCTCAGACTCAGAACTTTCCTTAAAAAAAATCAGTTATAATGTTCACAATAACACAATGAGTCTTGTCAGAACAGAAGCAGCACTGCTGGTTCAGTCCATATCCTGCTCTGTTGCACAAATGCACAAAAAATGTTCAAGAGGATCTGCGTCCATTAATTTTCAGCAGTATTCTCTGTCCCAGTTGTCCAGTATAGTGGGGTTGAAGCAGGACGGTTCGCTGTCGTTCACATACAGGGCAGCGTGTTGGTCTGCTTGCTCTTGCAGTGAAGTGATGTACCATAAATCTTCTGGCACGTCCAGCTCCAGGATCTTCTGCTCGATGCGCAGTTTCTTTTCAATGGTCCTCCTCTTGAACTTAAACTCTATGATGGTTTTGGTGTAATGGTTTAGAGCCGTGACTGCCGAGCCCATGCAGGTGCCAAATGAGCCCCATGCCAGACTGACAAAAAGAGTAGAGGAGCATGAGAAATGTGCTATACCATGCATAAAAATAAATATATATATATTTTTAAACATTTTAAAGTGTAAAACAGCTCTAAGCACATTAAAATATCCTGCAAATATCACTGTTTCTTGAAGTTTTTCATAATTTGAAACATTTATTTAAAAAATCATTAGTATATTAAGTAAAGATAGTGTTCCATGCAGATATTTAGTAAATTTCATACCGTGCATTTTTCAAAATGTAATTTTTAATTAGTAATATGCATTGGATCAAATGTAAAGGCGATTTTCTCAATATTTTTGCATTCTCCAGATTTTCTCAGACAACTATCCTAACAAACCATACATCAGTGGATTATTTATAACTCTTCAGGTGATGTATTATGTTCATTTCAATAGTAATAATGTAAAAAAAGACTTACTGCTGATTTTGTGGTCCAGGGTCACGTATATTAACTGTAATAATAGTATGTGGAACCTGCAATATTTCTTATTTGTAATGTGTCATGTGAGACTCACATATAGGACCAGCTGTAGTCCCATGTCTTAGGTCTCCAGTCTTCTGGACCCATCTGGACAGCCAGCTGGAAAGCTGTGGTGAACATCATATGAGCAACCATCCCGAAAAGGCCTGGAGCAGAGAAAAAAATGACAGTGCATGAGTTGTCATTTTTGCCTTTATCCACAAGATGTTATTACATGTTTCAATACCGACTATACAAAGAACAAACTAAATGAAAAGCATGCAGTACCCCTTAATGCGACAGACTTGTTATGTTGATTACAGGTTGAAAAACACTAAACATTAAACGAAACATCAATTTTTATTTGACTAAAAACTCAAAAGTACATATTTCAGAAGACCCCCACACCGATGCCATGCACATTTGCATCATATGGCAGGTGCTGCTGTGCATTGAGTGTTGGTGAGCATTCCTACAATCATCAGGATTAGTGCAAATAAGGAGAGGGAGGATGGTCTCCGCTGGCCATGTCACGTACCAAAACCCCTAACCCCCACACCAATCCGATTACAGCACAAACCACCAAATCCCCATGCTGTTGAGACAGACCGCTCATTCAAACCAGAGCAGCTTCCTGTCCAGAATAACCTCTCGCCCTCCCCCGCAGACATTCATTGCAAAACATCTTTCTCTTAATCAGTTTTTTTCCAGTAAAGATATTGACATATTTGCTTTACAAAAAAAATATGTTTGTTTTAAACCTCACTAAATCTATCTTTCATTTACATATATTTTTCAATGGATATTAAGACAGTAACTGCCAAACAAAACAATTACAGCAATTTTAATCGCAATCTTATTATAAGGTCCAATTCTCGCTATTAACAAACCATTAGGTGTGACTTGTGCCTTAATAAACTCCTAATTTGCTAGTCAATAGTTAGTAAGGTAGTTAGGTGTTGGATTAGGGATGTAGAATAAGGTCATGCATAATAGGTGCGATATAAGTGCTAATAAACAGACAATATGGTAATAATAGTTAATATACACTAAACATGCTTTTTAAAACATTTTGCAAAGTAAAATGTTGTAAAGAGCCCCAAGGATTGTAGTCTGCTGACATCAAACAAACAAAATAATTTTTTGTGTTGTTTTTAATTTAAATGCACAATAAATATAGACAGGTGCAGAGTATAGTCTCAGGAAGGCAGTTTTTCACCTTCAGGGTTATGCGACACATGACCCATCACTGCTCTCTGCAAAGTGTTGGGAACATGTGGAGTTGGATTTGTGCTGTATAATATCATCTCTGTTTCACAGCTGGGGCTGACAGGCAGGAGTTGAACTAGCAGGGTTTTTTTTTTTACTTTTCTGGCAAATGAGCATTCAAGAGGGACTAATGTTCCTCTGTCTGTAAGCTATGTGCTGAAAATTTGAAAGCAAGAAAGATAAATGGACATCCATTGCTTTTCTAGGAAACACAGCTAATTATTACTGTTTCACATCAAGGGAAGTTAAATTTTACTTAAATGTTAGCTGCTGAAATTATAGGAAAACATAATTTTTAAGAATTGTGTACAGAAAATTCCATAAATATAGGGACTAATGTACTCATAACGAAACGGTAACACTTTAATTTAACGGTTACACCTATTAGTTGTTTATTAGCATGCACATTACTAGATTGTTAGATGCTTATTAGTAACTAAGTACATATTAATGCCTTATTCTACATAACCTTATTCCACCCAATACCTTAACTTTATTGAGAGAAAGTCATAGTTAATAGTTAACAAGTGTTACCAGTTCTAAGTGTTCCAGTAGCTTTATAACATTACGGTTAAACCACTGCTCCGGGTCTCGAATGTGGAAGTTACACTACTGTCTATGGAGGGTCAAAAATGCATTTGCGTTTCTGAAGTTGAACAAAGATCTAATGGGTTTAGAAGGACATGAGGGTGAGTTTTAATCATCATTTTGGGGTGAGCTATCCCTTTAAACTAAAAGAAAAATTGATTGTTTAAATCTAAGCCCTTTAATAGATCATCAGTTGTTTTTTTAATTTATAGAAATGAGTTACCTGAGAGAGCGGTGCACAGTGCTGCAAAGGCATTGAGCTTGAGTCTGTTTATCAAGTTAAAGCATGGACACATCTCTATCACCATCAGAACTCCACCGATGAACAGCAGAGCAATGTACAGACACTCAGCCACAATACACAGCCAGAGCACTCCTGAGAGAGAGACAGAGAGCATGTACTTATTTTACAGATTTATTCTTGATCTATTCTATTATTATATAATCATTTGTTCCTTATTCATGAAATGAATCAGTCAGGTCAGGTCAATAAAGCTCATTTGAATTTGAAAAGAGACACAGAGAGCGGATAAATCTTGATTTATCATCCAGGACATTGATATCCTGTTGCTTTACAGTAGCATTTATACTTTATTTGAATTCCATCTGTATATATTAACATAAACACATGCTTTCATTACAAAGTTACAACTTCAATCATAAAATGCCAGCAGGAATACTGAGGAGAGCTAATAACATATTTGTTATTCATATTTTTTTAAGCTAAGTTATATATTTTTTCTAAGTTATGTTTTTAAACCCTACCCTCAGTTAAAATGTCTTCCTTTTTGGAGGACCCCTGGGCCCCACACAATTACCTGATGGCCAAACACACAACAGCTTGTGTAGGAAGTGTTTGGGTGGCTTTATTGTCTGAATATCATAAAGCCAGTAGCTTTATGGACATTAAGTGTCAGCTAAATTCATTCTACATTTAAGTTTAATGGTTTGATACCATTTTTTATATGAATATCATGTCAATCAATCAATCAATTAAACACTTTTATTTATATAGCGCTTTTAACAATACAGATGTACAATACAATCATGTAACACTTGTTACTTACCCACCTCTTTCATGATCTGGTGCAATCTCTAAAAAGCTCCTACAGTTAAACCCTAAAAAGAGAGAAAGCTTCGGTAAACACTTGCTACTGCATAAACAAAGGGCTTCACATTGAATAACAATGAACAACAGTGTTTACATTATTTAGTAAATGCTAACTTTATTATAAATACGAAGCGCTAATGTTCAGTGTTCATCATATGCAAACTAATGCTCTGTTTCATACTGTAGGTTCACTCCAAACAGCTTTAGTAATCGATGTTATAGGATCACCCTCAGGTGTGACGGATCCCAAATAGAGAGAGAATTGCAGTTTGAGGATGCTGATGGAGGAGCGTATAATAATACAAATTTGGCGGTGAAATTTATTTTCAATATGGCGTTTACTTTCATATTCAGATCAATCTGAGAAGTTTCTGAGGTTTGCTTTAAAGCCCTACCGATTCTTCCTGCTTCCTTTTAGCCTAGCCCTAGCACCTTGCTTTTCTGTTCTGTAGCACATTCTGGGGAATTGTTTTCAGGGATGGATCTCTGGAAGAGTGTCCTGCTGCAGAGCAAGCGGAACATGTTTTTAGGGACAGCTTTAGCCTTAAACTTAACGCCATCACAGCTGACACATGCTCATGTTCAGTCATTTCATACCTGTCTCTCTGAATGATTTCAGAATAGGACAGGATGTCAATGTCAGTCTGGATTGAAGATTTTTGGCAGCAGCTTCATCAGTGATTCCTAGGATGGGCTTTCTCATTGTGTGAGGGTCACATGCAGATGCAATCAGACCCTCATCATATGGACACAGCTTCTGATTTGATGTGTCTCTCTAGGCAGAGTCTGTCACCGCGAGACATATCCCTCTCTAATTTGGTCTACTAATGCTTCCAAAACTATTGGAGTCAGCCCCTGAATGGTTTCTGACTCGTTGACACGTTGGTTGTTTATGGTTTTAACATTCTAAATGCGTATCAGAAATGTAATTTCTCTTTGCATAGTTTCACTTCATCTCTAAGCCTTAGAGCAGCAGGTTCCCATAGAGTGAACTTGTGAGAAGAAACATCTTAAGTTCATTAAATAAGTTCCCTGGCACTGCGTAGTTTGTTATTGATTTATTTCTTAATTAGTGTTGTCATATGGGCTTCAGAGTTTTGTTACACCTCAATATGTTCTTATAGTGTCATCTACAATCTGACATAGCGTCTCGTTCCCTTTACAGCGAACCTGAAGTTTACATGTTAAGTTAAATTTAGGTTTTAAATGTGCAGAAATTAGCATGAACAAAGGCATTATTCATTGTTAAGTCTTGTACACATTTATTCTGACGTGTTACCAAAAACTCAGATGTATTGATATTAAACAATTCAGGAGTGTTATTCATTGTTAGTTTATAAGAACTTATACATCTCTTCAGTGAGCGTGTTACCACAAAACTGGGAGCTTGGTTGATAGGTGATCTGTCCAATCATAATGTCTAATCTGCCATTCTGCCTGGCAGACAAACCAGACAAGAGAGGTTAAATGGTAATTAAAGGTTGATGGACTTGAACTTGAAAAATGGTGCATATCTTTTTTTTCACAGTTGAAACAAGTTACTTTCTGATGTTCATTCATGTTTATGTTGTGCTATAGTAAAAACGAAGCTATGATCTGTCTGTTGGCGTGCAAATTTCCTCTTTGACTCATGATGTATTTTTCACTCCCTGAAAACATGATTTGTGGCTTCTTGGGCATAGGGGATGAGTCTTTGCAAATGGTCAGTTGCTGCCTAGGACTGTTTATGTCTCATATGTAGCCTTATTTAAATTGCTAGCTTTCAACAGCTTGAAACAGCTCACTGCATACACAGTTTGAAACTCAAACAGCACTTGACAAACTGTGGGTTTTCTTTTCAGCTGGCAGACATACCAGAAACCTAACTAAAGGCAAAAAGCTAAAAAAGTGAACATTTAATCTGATATCCCCATCTGATGTAGGCTAAACCGCGTGCACAGTTTACTGTTACATTCTACTGATTTATAAATTGTGCACTCATTTGCTCCCTTTTTTTTGCATGTCATGTGGGCTTTATATAAAAGTTACAAGGAGTTGTAATTTAGGAGAATATCATAGGAGCTTATCCAAAAATTCTCTTGAACATAAAATAAGATATTCAGAAAAATGTGGGCAACCAATCAGTTTCTGGTTCCCACTGACTTCCATAACATGTTTTCTTACTATGGAAGGCAATAGTGACTGTTTGTTTACCCACACTCTTCAAAATATCTTCTTTTTTGTTCAACAGAAGAATGAAACTCATTGATTTAAAACAAACTGAGTAAATGATGACAGAATTGTAAACCCACATTCATTTCTCCCAAGTCCAGTCCCATAGCTAGAACTACACCAAATGTTCCAGTACTGAATATTTGGCATTTAGAAGTCAGGTCGTTGTTGGGATACCGTCTGTTATATACTGTCCAAACATGCTTTCGATTTACCAATTACCAGAGGAACCTTCTTCTATCATATTCTCTTCAACTACAACCCCATGTATCCTGTCTTACCTATCAAGTCCACGGTTTGTTCACAGGAGAACCAGATTCCGGCGTGGAACTTCCTCATGAGGAACTTCTCCTCTCCGGTCTCGTAGATGTACTGCACCAGCCGCGTGTCGTTGATGTTGGAGCTGTTAAAGCGGATGCAGTATGTCTGCTTGACTTTGACCGGCCCCATGCAGAACGGCTTCACTACCTTCCTGGTCCCCTCACACCAGTAGCTAGTGGTGACAGCTGAGACTGCCAGTGCGAATGCCACGTAATTGAGCGTGAGAGCCAGGGATGCTCTCTGAGCACGCTTTATACCCATAGTGCTCCAGGAGCCACGAGGAGACAAGCAATCCTGTCTTCGAGGTCCTTGCTTCAGACATTCAAACTTTCTGCAATTGGTATCTTCAAAATTATTTGGGTTTTTCCTTTCTTCTCCTTGATAGACCAGCTGGACGAGTGCAGAGCCTTCACAAATGACAGCTGCTCTACTTCATGTCTAGCTCTAATGCTATCAGGCTCTTATGTTTCGCTCTAAACTACCCTACGGTCCCCCTCCCAACCCACGATTCCCCTCCCCCCGTCGTCTTCACTGTTATCATTTCAAAGGGCAAATTACATGCGAGACCTTGGTTTTATTCGTCCATCTAAACCCATAGCTTATTTTTTGTGAGCATAGCAATAAAAATTATTATCAATCAGATTATTTTTCAATCTGATGCAGGGCTGTTTGCCAAACTTTCCCCATTTTCCAAGACTGCCTTTCAATGAAGTGCAACAGATTTTTGAACAACCATTTACAGTAAAAAAAACCCAAAGATATAATCTGAAACATCTTTGATGCTGTGAAGAAGGTCTAACACACAACATGTGTGTGTACACGCAAATCCTGTTCTATGTGACAGCTGGATGATTGATGCAGGATAATTCATATATATATATATATATATATATATATATATATAGGGAAACAGCTGTGGGAAATATGTTTAGGGGCTGGCCGATGTCAGCATAAATGGACTCTAGACTAAGCCCTCAATTATGTTATTTTTTTGTTTTCTTTGTGCAAAGTTGATCTACTGATGCCACATGAACTGTTTTACCGATGTTTTTGCTTTGTTTCTGGAGCTGGGATCATATCAGTTGTATTGCTGTCTATGGAGGGACAGATGGCTTTCTGATATCATCAAAAATATTTTTATTTGTGTTCTAAAGATGAACAAAGGTCTTACGGGTTTGGAACGAAACGAGATTGAGTAATTAATGACAGAATTTTCATTCTGGGGTGAACTAACTGTTTAAGATACATCTATCTAAAATATGGTCTTACATATTGTGTTTTGTAAGCAGCAATAAAAAGCCAATAGGCTAGTAAAATTCACACTAACATGTAACTAGTGCGAAGTGTACTGAAATAAATTTTACGTGGATTTACTCTTCTCCCAGAGCCAGATTTTTCATCTTATTCGCTGTCCAAACTCGGTCCTGGAATGCTGTTGTCCGGCAGAGTTTAGCTCCAACTCACCTCAACACACCTGCATGGATGTTTCTAACATGCCTAGGAAGAGCTTGATTAGCTGCTTCAGGTGTGTTTAATTAGGGTTGGAGCTAAACTCTTCATAATATTATTATAATAATAACCCCCCCACCCCCCCAATGCCATTTCATATGAACAGGAGACAAGGATGCATCCTACAAGAGGATAAAGGTTGGAAATATAGGGGGGGAAAGGATTTTTTTTTTCCCTCTCAGAGGTGCGGTCGAACAGGAAATGTCAGGACCGGATTAAGGCTCATAATATCAAAGAACAGTGGTGGATGTTTATGTAATATAGAATCCAGAGGTTTAACTGTTTCTGAATATTTCATGCTTTGTCAGAGATATTTTATTACTTCTAACTAGGCAGATTTGCTTAAAAAAAAATAAAATCAGTCCACCTCTACAGAGTGTTTCTGGAAAACCATAGGAATAAGAATAATAAACAATGGTTTAAAAAATCACATAAAAACACAAAATAATAAAAAACACACAGGCAACAGATCCACAAAGACTTTTTAAAAGGAGCTTTAAATGAAATAAGGATTATCTGACATTTGATGAGGACTATGACCTTATAGGACATACTTAACCTTTGTATACAAACAACTCACTACATTCATTGTCATACATAATATAGTACAGACATAACATGCTAAAATGTTGCCCATGCCTTATTACATACTGTATTAGATGCTTGAGGTGCATTGCATTGAATTCTTGCAAGGATTGTAATAAAATTACATGCTCATTAAAGGACAAAATGTTCAAATGTGCAAAACAACCAGATACTAAAGTAGAACATTGTGCAAAATTAAAGCAATTTGTTGCTGAGTCAAACAGATTTGCAGATTTGGTTTAGTTTCATTTTTAAATGTCCAGACTAGTTTTGTAATGAGCCCATTTAATTCTTACTGTATGTTGCACTTCATATATTCATTCCAGAACTAATCCTTCAATATCTGTGCATGAGGTTGAACGTTAAATTGCATGAGCAGAGATTGCAATCAGGGCCACGCTGCCCATTTGATTGCGGTTTTGCTGTAACTTCCTGGAAAAGGGAGGCTAAAGCATAAAACTGCTTTATGTAATCCTTACCTGCATATCCTCCCATGCATGCTAGACTTAATTGCTTTTGTGTTGTTTCTTATGTACTGTAAAAGATGACATAAGTGTTGGCAACATGATGAAGAAATATTCAAGGTTTTTATCCATGTACAACTACAAATTAAAGAGGCACTGTCTGTAAAACATGTACAATGTTTCTGTAATTTTGAAATCACAATGTCAACATTAGATAATCCTGCTAAATGGTTGAATACAATTGATTACATAAATCAGATTTGAGCTCTCTCAAACCAAGCCACAGAGCTCATTTGGAAAAAAAGAAAATTATGGTTATCCCATAATCAAACACTCAAAAGACACCTATCTTCAAACTCTTTTGCAAGTTACCTGACTTGTGATTAATAATATGTTTATTAGATCAGCCTGTGTGGCCTAGATTGACTGATCCAGGTTCAGGCAGTGCAACAGTCATAGGGATGTGCTTGCCGTCAGACATAAGCCCAGTCTCCTAACCCACTGACGCCACGGCAGTTTAACCAGGTAAGATGTGTTAAGGAGGTGAGTATTAGATCTGCCTGACATGATATGATGAAATAATCCCTTTGCATGCGAACAAGCTCACCACTACGGGCACCAGGACAAACATGATCAGGGAAGGTCGTTGCCTGCTTTATCTACTATCGAAACCAACATTTACTATTATGATTGTTTTTTCTTAACTGTTAAAAAAACTGTTAAACTTTAAACAATAAAAAAACAAACAAAAAATGTTTAGAAAGAATTAAAAAAAAAAATGTATTAAAATAAAATGTCTGCTTTTATTAAAATAATAATCAACAAAAGTATTTATATATGTTTTGTGTAATTTTATTGCTAAAATATTTCATAAAGATTTTTTTTGTCACACTGCCTTTGAAACTTTTGTCCATCGTCCAAAAATGTTTTATCAGGTTCAACTTTTTGCATTTTGACATCTGCATTGTGATAGGAAAGGAAATAAAAAAAAGTAAAAAAATAAAAATAAAAAAATCCCAAAATAAATATGACCTCACGTTGTGTCAATCAGCACGTTGTGCTTCCAAAATGTTAATCGTTATAAAAAATAAATAAATAAATAGGACCTCACGTTGAGTCAGTCACGCTGCTTCGGAAACTTTAGTCTGTCATAAATATTTTTGGATTAGTTTAAATTTTCTGCGTTTTCGCACCCATAGTATGCATTGAGATAGGAAAGGTTGACGAATTTGAAAAAAAAAAAAACAGGAAAAACGCAAGCAAGAATTTCGGACGCAGTGTTTGAGGGCCTTAAAGGTTTAAAAAATTTGCGTCCAAAATTGTTGCATGTTAAAAAAATAAATACGACCTTGCGTTGTGTCAGTCATGTTTACACACTGGTTCCAAAACTGTTGTCTGTCATTTCAACTCAACCTATGTTACTTAACTTGCTTATTTGAATGATGCAGAAATGAAAGAAAAAAAATGTTCAGAAAAAATAAAATAATTATATATATATATATATATATATATATATATATATCAAAGCTAATGCTAATGCTCTTGAATATAAAGCTAAGAATCAAAACACAGCAGACACTATCGTTAAGATCAGTTTCCCTTTTCTGGCTGGCAGATCTGTCGTCAGTCATAAGCTGGTTAACAGAGCAGTACTGACCTCCAATGACTTGAGGCAACACAAATAGGTAATGTGTGCTAATGAGGTCAGAGGCAAACAAACCAAAGCACAATAACACACATCAGCTTAAAAAAAGCAACACTAATTGACATGACACTTTAGGACAGGGTTGCAAAATCCAATATGCCTGTCTATCATAAATATAGAAAAGTCATGCCCCTGATACTACAAAAAGAAACTCTCCTCTCTGAACCCACTCAGGGCAGGCAGCACAGCAGCCATTTACACTCTTACTGTACATTAAAAATCCTGACACAGCTGAACAGAACGCATCATAAACTCAGGATGAATCCTAAAATAAACTAAATGCCGCAACAGCTGCTTCTCTGCTAGCTGCAGATGTGATGTAATAACTCTATTCTTGTTATTTTTGTCATAA
Source organism: Enteromius afrohamiltoni (assembly GCA_034779775.1). Taxonomy (NCBI): domain Eukaryota; kingdom Metazoa; phylum Chordata; class Actinopteri; order Cypriniformes; family Cyprinidae; genus Enteromius; species Enteromius afrohamiltoni. Next base: position 19,996,177 of record JAUYWG010000033.1, read on the forward strand.
TGGATAGTGGAAAAATGCATCAAACATAGTTGAAACACATGGGGTATTCCAAAAAAAGGTGATGTCCGGCAGTGTTTATTTCATTGACAAATAATTTTTGTCATAATTTTCGAGAAAATGAGACGATAACGAATGAAAACTAATTTGAAATGACAAAAACTATGGATAAAACAAAATGTTATGGAGAGACGATTGGGAAGAGATTTGTGAATGTGATGTGTTGTTCGGAGGTTAAATGTTAGAGGTCATACACTCCCTGCACATCTCATGAAACGTACAAAAACTTCAATATGTGGGATTAAGGTAAGAGCAGACATATGGATAGATTTGACGATGGAAGAGAGAACTCAATTCAGTCTGGTTTCTGAGCGCAGACACTGAAGCATACACACAAGTTTCTCTTGAATGGAGAATTACACACTCAGTTAAGCTAGTCTGTTCTCACTAGCACTCAGGTAAACATAGTCGATTACGTATTACGTGAATGTAAACAGTAGGGAACATGTATCAGTGCATTGCATTTGCGTGTATTCGGTTTTAAAGGGACCACGGCCTAATTTAGTTGATATCATCAAAGTCATGTTAATCAAGCAACAACAGTAAAATCACTTAATGCTGCAGACTGAATCACATTGTGTCACCAATAGCACCTCTGTGGCCCTCTCTGAACGGTCACAGCTGGAACCACATACTAGTTCCCACCCGGACACTTTATACCCATGTACCTCCGCTTCTTCCGCTACAGCTGTTGCGCATTATTCAGTCATTATGCCGCCTATTTAAGCCGTGGACATTTCACAGTTCATCGCAAAGTCTTATAGTTCCTTATGGTGGTAATTCTGAGCGCTTTCTATTGTGTTGGATTTCCCGTGTATGACCCTGGACTGTTTTCTGTACATGCCTGAACAGGATCCAGTGGCTTAAAACAGCGTTGTGACGGAGGTAACCCGGCATGTGTCAGCTTTCGCTGCCCATTGTCAACAGCTCGATCGACTGACCACCATGATGGGTGAACATCACCATCAACTCGATCGATTGACTACCATGACTGAGGAGTTGGTGAGATCAATACAAGCACTTACCACCACTGTGAATCAGTCTCTCACCCCGGCTAATCCTCCAGCAGCGGCCGCCGCAGCGCCACCTCCCGCTGCTCCCGCGACTCTGGTCAACACCTCAAAGCTGGCCCTGCCTGAGAAGTACGATGGCTCAGCAGGTAAATGCAAGGGCTTCCTCATGCAATGCGCCATATATATTAACTCCCAGGCTCAAAGTTTTGTCACTGATGACAGCAAGGTGTTCTTAGTATTCTCTCTTCGTACTGGGAAGGCACTGAAATGGGCCACTGCTTTATGGGAGGGACAACAAATGGCCTTTCCGTCCTATCGTCATTTCCTCACTAAGTTTAAGGAATTTTTTGACCATGAGGAGGATGGTAAGGAGGCTGAGGACAAACTGCTCAACCTCCGCCAAGGAACCTCCACAGCAGCGGACTATTCACTCGCCTTTCGGACGCTGGCCGCACAGGCAGGCTGGGAGGGAAAGCCCTTGAAAGCCATGTATCGCCATGGTCTGAGAGCGGATCTACAGGCTCAGCTCACGTGTCGCGATACCAGTAAATCGCTGGAGGAATTTATGGATATGGCCATCAAAATGGATCATCTACTCCGCTCCTGCAGAGGGCGCCGCCCGCTTATGGTCACACCGCAACTCCCCAGCTCTAACATGGAGGAACCGATGCAAATTGGTTATACCCGCCTGTCTGAGGAGGAGAGAGAACGGAGGATGAGGAATCATTTATGTCTCTACTGTGGCCAGCCAGGACATCTCAGGGCTCAGTGCTTCGCAAGGCCTCCTCTTCCATCTAATACCCGGGTAAGCCTCATCCCAGGCCCTGGAGCCGGAAGGATTCATTACACCACTGAGGCACTCATTCTCATCACCAGCTTCATGCACACTGAGTCAATCCAGCTACATGTCACGCAATCCCCCAACCACGCCATAATTCTCGGACATCCCTGGCTCATCCAGCACGATCCTCAGATCTCATGGAAGGAACAGGAAATTTCACAATGGTCACCAACCTGTCATCTGAATTGCCTCCAATATCCTCTAAAGAACCTCACTCCCGCCACAGACACACCACCAGAGAACCAGTCACTCGAAACCCTTCTTGAAGTATATCACAACCTTCATCTGGGGTTCAGTAAACTCAAAGCCACACAGCTTCCCCCACACCGCGACACGGACTGTGCCATCGAGCTCATGCCAGGCGCCACGCCGCCCTGAGGTCGTGTTTACCCCTTGTCACAGCCAGAGACCCAGAGTATGCAGCAGTATATTGATGAGGAGCTTGCCAAGGGTTTCATCCGCCCCTCCACCTCCCCGGTTTTGGCCGGATTCTTCTTTGTAAAGAAGAAGGACGGATCACTGAGGCCTTGCATTGATTATCGAGCTCTAAATGAAATAACCATCAAATACCGCTACCCCTTGCCCCTAGTGCCATCTGCCTTAGAACAGCTCCGTTCAGCTCGTATCTTTTCCAAGTTGGATCTAAGGTGTGCCTACAATCTCATCCGGATTCGGGAGGGGGACGAGTGGAAAACTGTCTTTTCCACCACCACCTGGCATTATGAATATCTGGTAATGCCCTTTGGCCTGTCCAACAGCCCCTCAGTCTTCCAGGCCCTGGTAAACAATATTTTCCACGACATGCTACACAAGCTCGTCATAGTCTTCATTGACGACATATTAATCTACTCCGAGACTCTACAAGACCACATCCAACATGTACGTGCTGTTCTGCAGAGACTCATACAACACCAGCAATATGCTAAATTACATAAGTGCACAATCTCACCACCGTCTCTTTCCTGGGATACATCATCTCAGCAGAGGGGGTCACCATGGATGAGGGCAAGGGCTCACCTGTCAGGGCAAGGGTACTACCAGATCGTCTTGGTCTCCCTCTTGTGAAAAAGCGTTTCAGGACCTAAAAGCCCATTTCACCTCAGCACCCATTTTAAGACACCCAGACCCTGAGAAGCAATTCACAGTGGAAGTAGATGCTTCCAACACTGGCATAGGAGCCATCCTCTCCCAACGCCACGAATCACCAGCTAAGCTTTTCCCCTGCGCCTTCTTCTCACGTAAGCTTAACCCAACCGAGCGTAATTATGAGGTCGGAGACAGAGAACTGCTAGCCATGAAGGCAGCACTCGAGGAGTGGCGGCACTGGCTGGAGGGGTCCACAACGCCTTCTTGCTCTAATTCCCGAAAACCCCAGTGCAGGTCATCCAGGCATCCAAGCAACACGGGAACTGGTTTCCAATAAGTTCTGGTGGCCTTCGTCAAAGAATGTGTCACGTGCAATTTGAACAAATCCCAGCATCAATGACCAGCAGGCCTTCTCCAACCTCTCCCTGTTCCGGAAAGACCTTGGTCTCACTTGGCAGTCGACTTCATTACGGACTTACCCCCCTCTAACCACAATACAGTCATACTAACCATCATAGACCACTTTTCTAAGGCCTGTAGGGCTAATTCCCCTTCCCAAATTATTGACAGCTTGGGACACCACTCACGCCCTCTTGAATTAGGTCTTCCGTTTCTATGGGTTGCCGGAGGATATTGTGTCTGATCGGGGGTTCTCAGTTCACCTCTCGGGTGTGGAAGGTGCTCTTGTCCCAGCTTAACATGAACATCAGTCTGACTTCGGGCTATCACCCCCAGTCCAATGGTCAGGTAGAACGTCTGAATCAAGAATTAACAAGTTTTCTCCGTGCCTACTGTCACTTGCACCAGAACGACTGGAGTGATTACCTCCTGTGGGCTGAGTATGCCCAGAATTCGCTAAAGAAACCCTCAATGCAACTTACCCCGTTTCAGTGTGTACTGGGTTTTCAACCTCCTTTATTCTCTTGGTCTGGGGAACCCACCAACCTACCTGCAGTGGATGCTTGGCTACGTAGGAGCGAGGCCACCTGGGACATGGCACATACCAACCTTCGGCAAGCTGTTCAAAGAGTAACTCGCCAAGCCAACCGTATCAGCGCCCCAGTATCAGGTCGGACAATGGGTCTGGCTTTCAACCAAAGATCTAAGACTCCGGCTTCCCTGCAAGAAATTAAGTCAGAGGTACGTGGGTCCATTCAAAATCATTAAACAGATTACTCCAGTTGCTTTCCGTCTTGCCTTACCTGCTCATTACCGCATCTCACCCACTTTTCATGCTTCTCTGTTCAAGCCCACTGTCGAACCCGGGAGGAGAGGGGGACCAGGATAAGGCCGCAGAGACCCCTCCCCTCATACCTGAAGAAGAGGACATCTATCAGGTCAACAAGATCTTGGAATCCCGACGTCGAGGTGGGGTCCTCCAGTATCTCGTGGACTTGGAGGGATATGGTCCTGAGGAGCAATCCTGGGTCAATTCCAAGGACATCCTCGACCCTCAACTCACCACAACCTTTCACCAGGAACATCCTGAGAAACCAGCTCCTCGCCCCCGTGGTAGACCTCGGCGTCGCTCACATCGGGAGCGGCTCGCAGGGGAGGGGCTCTGTCACCAATAGCACCTCTGTGGCCCTCTCTGAACGGTCACAGCGGGAACCATCGCCCGCATACTAGTTCCCACCCGGACACTTTATACTCACGTAACTCCGCTTCTTCCGCTACAGCTGTTGCGCATTATTCAGTCATTATGCCGTCTATTTAAGGCGCGGACATTTCACAGTTCATTGCGAAGTCTTATCGTTCCCTATGGTGGTAATGCTGAGCGTTTTCTATTGTGTTGGATTTCCTGTGTATGACCCTGGACTGTTTTCTCTGATTCTGATTCCTGCTGCCTGCCATTGTGATCTGTGCCTGTACTGTCTTTTGGATTATCTACGTTGTTCCCGTTGACTGGTGATTTACCTTGGTTGTTGTCACGTTCTAATAAAGCCTGGCAAATGGATCTGTACGTCCTCATTACACATAGTACTTAGTAGTTCTAAACATTAATATAAATTTATTTATATAAATAAAAGAAATCTGTTTGAAAGAATATATAATATTGTAAACAATAAAGAATGCATAATTAGCCTATATAACCACTGGTATGTCATTGAAAAGAAGACCATGTTCTTGTCCATTATGAGAAGTGATTATATTTAATTTTAACATAATGGCATGTTGTGTGTCACCACAGTTAAATCAGTGTCTATTATAATAAAATCCTAATGTCAAACATATTGAGTTTGAAAATTTTAGAGAAATGTTTAATAAATTAATTACACTGTAACTACACCCATTACATTTTAACTGACAAAAATTTACAGTAGATTTAGTTGATTAAAACTAGACTAAATCTAAAACCAATTCAGATGACTAAAATATAAAACTAAATGCCATTTTAGTCAAAAGACTAAGATTAAGATTAAATCAAAAATTTTTCTCAAAATTAACACTGATGTCAGGCTCCATGACTTGATTTTGACTTGTTAAGTCATTACAAAAAGAATACCATTTCTGGGTTCAAGTCTCAGTTTCAGTTGAGAATACCAGTTGTTTCTGAGCAGGATTTATTTATAACACACATTTAAAGGGTTATTCCACCCCAAAATGAAAATCCAAGGCTGTCATTAATCACTTACCCCCATGTCCCCATAAAGGTTTTGTTCATCTTTAGAACACAATTTAAGATCTTTTGAATGGAAGCTGAATGGAGGCTTGTAACTGTCCCATTGACACCAAGTAATGAACATTGTCAAGACCCAGAAAAGTATGAAACACATAATCAGATTACTCCATCTGCAATCAGTGATTCAACCATAACGTTATGAACGTCATCAGAATACTTTCTGTATGGAGAAAAAATTAAAATAACTAAAATCTGCCTCCTCTGTGTCTTCTCTGTGTCACTGCAAATAATTGCAAATGTTGTCTGCATTTTGCATCTGATTTGCATTTGAACCTGGAAATAATGACATGTGATGCAAGATGTCCCCCAAAAAAGTGCTTTTTAAAGAAACTCATACCATACTATAACATGAACCACCACACTGTTCACATTTCTGAAGTTAAAATAACAATTTGTGGGGTGTTGTTGTTCCATTCATAAATGCACCACCGGGATTTTACACATCCTGTTAATTACCTAGTCCATTTAAAGTAACAGCAGATGGTCGTGTAAGCTGGTGGGTCTTACTGGAAAATGAACCCCCAATGTAAAGTGCACACATCCCACACTTTGAGCGACACTAATCACGTTGCTTATCTCACTTGATGACACAGGTCATTCAGTAGCAAAGGGCAGAGTTTTGTTTGCTGTCCTCGTATTGTAAGACCCTGTTGTGAAGGAGCAAATCAACATAATGCAGCACTCATCAGAAGTAGTGTGACGTAACTAACTAATCTTTCAGAAAGCCTGTCTGGATTTAAATAGAGATATACATAATCCCATTCAGCACTTAGAGGAGTTGTCAGGGGGAGCCAAGCCCAAAGAGGGGCCAGAGACAGCACTCAACACTGTCCCGTTGTCTTGGTTGGAGAAAGAAACGGCTAAAATCAGAGATATTGTGAGAGGAGGCACGAGAGGAAGGTTGGTAAAAGCAGAAGGATACTCAGCAAATCTGCCCCTTTGACCCACTTGTACAGCTTGGGAATATGGGGAACACCAAGAGCGGGGCTTTGTCCAAAGCGATTCTGGATGACCTGAAGCTGAACACTAAATACACTGAGGAAGAGCTTTGTGCATGGTACGCCACCTTCCTCAAAGAGTGTCCCACCGGACGCATCTCCAAGGAACAGTTCGAGGGCATCTATGCCAGTTTCTTTCCAGATGCCGACCCTACCGCTTATGCTCGGCATGTCTTCCGCAGCTTTGACACTAATGCCGACGGCACTTTGGACTTTAAGGAGTACATTGTGGCACTGCACCTTACCTCATCAGGGAAGACGCTGCGCAAACTTGAATGGGCGTTCGCTCTGTACGACGTAGATGGTAATGGGACCATCAGCAAAAATGAGGTGCAGGAGATTGTACGGGTGAGTATTACTCATAATTGGTTCATAATCGGCATCTTGCATTTGCTGCCAGTTGAGTATGTGAAGTGTGCAAGACTTAGGTTCATTAAATGGGTTTGTTTGCATTGCTCGTGGCATTTAGTAGTAAGTTGTAGTATGCAGTCGAACAGTTATGACCAGATGGTACAAGAAGTTCAGGATAGATTACACCACCTAATAATACAACTCTCAATCACTCATGGCCGATGCCAGTAGTTCGCGATACGGCATTTGCTTTATTGTAATATTTTGCATTTTCCCGGTAACAGTCAATATTCAACATGATTCCTGCCGAAGACCAGAAAAACCTTCCGGAAGATGAAGACACGCCAGAAAAGAGAGCGGACAAAATTTGGAATTTTTTCGGAAAGAAAGAAGATGGTAATAAGTCATCACACAATGTGCTAAACGCCGTAGATCACTGGCTCCCAACCCTGGTTTTGGAGGCACCCCAACACTGCACATTTTGCATGTCTCCTTAAACAAACACACTTGATTTAGGTCATCAGCTCATTAGCAGAGACTCAACTAAAGCTGATGAGAAATGCAAAATGTGCAATGTTGGGGTGCCTCAAGGATCACTGCTGTAGACCACATGAATCATGCTGGGCTTTAATAATCAATGCATCTTTACAATGTTCTTTACAGATAAAATTGGAGAGGGTGAGTTCATTCAGGGTGTCATGGAAAACAAAGACATCTTGAGGTTGATACAGTTCGATGAGCCGAAGAAGATTCAGGAGAAACTCAAGGAGAAGAAACATTAATGGCCATATTCCCAAGACTGATTTCTATTTATTTGACACTAAACCTAAATGACCTGACTGCTTCTCCAGACCACATGCTGGAGACGTTAAGACACTCTATCCAAACACACGTCAGAGCCACGAACCAGACAAATGTAGATTTTTTTTGTAACACATAAATGTCTTGTGTTGTGGACCATCAGCACTTCTACCTGAAAGGCCTCACTGCTATTTCGATTGCTTTTAGAATCCAATCGATAAGAGGTCCAATCGAATTAGGCTCGTGTTAACAGTCCAACTCTCTGCTCAATCCTCTTAGGATCTGAAGGTCGGGTAAGACAAATCCACAGGGTCCAGTGGCTCTCCTCTTTTAGATCTCTTCAGGGTTAAGGTGGTTTAAGCTCTCAACGTGCATTCATCAGACTCTGAAACCATAGTTTTAGCAGGTGACTGGATAATTTTTAAAGAACAAATTTCTTGTAATGTGTTTCTTAGAATGTGTAGAAGTGGTGATGAGAATTTTAGACAGTTTTAATGTGAAAATTTAGGAAAACATATTAAATGTGCAAGTCTACATCATTACTGATCAATTCACCAATGCAAATAATACATATAAAAACTATTTTTCAGCCCATTTCAGATATAATATTACTGTTGTACTGTTAAAATAATGTACAAGCCAGTCAAGATTGACTTTTGTTTCTGTCTTTGTATTTGTATTATAATTTAGCAACCTGATGTTTTAGATGTGTACCAATGTCAATATGTTGTTCATGCTCTTTTTTCAGTCAATTCAACATACTGTATATAATTATATGAAGAAAAAACAAATAACTTTTAATGATTATGTTTTTCATTTTGCATTCTAATTAATTTCGATAAAACAGTAGTTGGGTTATTTTGATTAGGTAAAAAAATAACTAAGAAATACAGCTAACTAACAACAACAAAAAAACACAATAAAAAACAAAATACCACCGCAAAATGTATATTTATCTGGACCTTTAATTATCTGATTGAGTTCAGAGTGAGATAAGAGTCTTGAGTCTTTAAGCAAGTTTAGACTTACTAAACTTGAATACTAGAAAGGGCTCTCACCCCAAGTGTATCTTTATCATGTTGACGCTGCTTACGGCCAAAGCTCTAAGGACAAGCCTGAAACACAGGGGCTTACCTCTTTCTTTTCTTAAAGCCGTCTTTGGCTCAGGCTAATGCATGGCCTGGTTTCAACAGTGGGACAGTGAGAAGCAAAACAATGACCAGAGCTCTGCAGCACGGCTGCTTTTTATAGAAATATGGGTTTTTGTTTTAGTATGCCATTGTTTTGAAGCAGGGATTAAATGTTTGGCTGTTATCTGCAAAAGTTATGTTACACTCTACATGCAAAAAGCATCTTTTTCCATTAATGGTTTCAGGAACGTATAAAAACTTCATTATTATGGTAGACACTTTTTGAGTGACCAACTTTTGGGGGGCTCTTGAAAATAGTGAAACAAGTTATATTATTAGAATTGTATTATATAAAAGTTGCTATATGAAAAACTTGGCACACCTGGGCTCCAAAAAATTCACAAATTTAAAGACTATTACACCATTTTTTTTTTGGTTGAGCACCCTGTTTTCATTTAGTTTTTTCCCAAGAAAAAAAAAATACTGAACTGAAGGCACATCAAACAAATACAGTGCATAAAAAAATAAAAAAATACTGAACTGAAGGCACATTAAAATTACGATAGCATAAAATAAAGCAAAGCAGTATGTGGCAGACTGAAAAATGATATGCTTTAGCTTTTCCCACACCAACCTTGATGCTGGTCATTTCTGCTAAGGATAAATTAATTTTGAGCATCTATATGGCAAAGTCAGTTTACATATAATTATTAATGTTGCTCAAAAGACGAAGCCTCAATGGTGATAAACAATTAGAGTGCTTTTTTATTATTATTATTATTATTATAGACAATGTAGTCATTTCCTGGGCAAATTCAACATAAACATCATACCTTGATAAACATGTTGATAAATGAATATTATCAATGAAGACTTTTAAGATGAGAGCAAATAAATCAACATTTACAATATTATATACTGTATATATATAAAAGATCTAGTTTGGAACACAGACATTCGACTGAACGGTTCTTCAGAATACACGTAATGCACACCATTGACATCAAGTTTCAATACAATTTCTGCAACATGTAGTTCTAGAATAGCTTGGGCAATTCAGTATACAGTAAATCCCGTTACATGCTAAACAGCAAATGTAAACCAGTCATACCCCATGTTAGGTGAAAAGAGCGCGATTGTTAGTAACTTCCAAATAATAAAGTAAATAATAACCTGAATGCATTACCTTTCACGGTACAGCATTTTTCCTCATGAATTTTAGATTTACTTTCACATTATCAGACATGCTAATGTGCATTTTACAATGTTTTCAGCTGAGTGCTTGTGATCCAAATCATGTATTTCTGGATTTTCACGCCAATTCCATGCTTAGTTTTACTGGGCAATGTATTTAACTCTAACCACTAATGATTTCCTCCCCATATTAATCGATAGTAAAAATAAATACAAATCTAGCAGGAATTTGAATGAAAGCACAGATATTCTTATTTCCCAAAGTGTGCTTTTTGATTTCCTGTGCTATACAAATATATCAAATTTCACCGTATAAAGTTTGAAAATTGCAAGGTTTTCTTTCTATCTTCCAGTATTCGAGCAGTGCGGTTCGAACAGTGTGATATTTAGCTGCCTGTGACAATGTGCATTCAGCAGAAAACGGTGGCATCCATCGGTCAAATGTTTACGTATCTTTTAAAACATAGCACGACGAAGACTTACAGAGAGATGAGCGTGATGCAAGATGAGCCTGACAACAAATACAGACGAAACAATACGCCACGCACATATTTACAATTATGTACAAACACTTAACACAATAGATTGTGAACATTCCAAGGCAATTAACCTTTAGGCACTAAAAGGTGTACATTATAACACAAATCATTAGAAGATCCACCTTTGATTGACACCTGGATTCTAAAGCCGAACCATATAATTTCACCATTAAAAAACAGTCTATAAACTGCTTTAGAGCAACCCACAGAAGAAATTTAGACGCCGTCAGAGTAAACGGCTGCATAAGGGGATTTCTTGGCTTCAACTGGGAAAAATTATATGACTTCGCTATCGAGTCCTGGCTAGTTGACACGTCTTCCATGAACACAATCAATGGGCTAACCAGCACCACTCAACTTACACATCCATTAACCACACACAACTAGTCCTACAATAAGACAAAACATGCTTTTCTGTAAAATAAATCTGCAAAAATATGAAAATATATCAATTCCTTACCTAAACAATGCAACCTGACCCCTATCTTCTCGTAAGGAAGGCTGTTGATTCGCCAGCAGTTTATGTGGAGTTTGTCAAAATAGCATTAAAAACTTTCCATTGCAAACTTTTTAAATACAATACACACCGAACAATACAATATGCTTTAACCTATTTCCCCCTCTCCGTAATTTTGATGCTGGTTTAAGATTAATCACTTTTTAATGGTTTTTTAAACACCCATGTGGCATCCTGAAGCTTTCCGTTTTAGTCCAGGCAACAGTAAATATCCGCAAACTAGCTGTGTAGTTCAATGTGCTCACACTATTTCAACACCAAAAAGATTAAAAAAAAAAATTGATTGGATGAAATTTGTTTAACAGGCATCCACTGCGGCAAATAAACAAAGAGGTGTTATACTGTACAGTGTTTGTTCAGATCTCTATCAATGGTGCCTTGACTACTTGAATCATGTTAATGTATAATAGACATACCGGGAAGCCTTAAGTAGCATCTTATTTAAAGGACATGCAGGATTATGTGGATGGCTACTCGGTATCATAATGCGTCTGCTGTGCTGCTGTCCTTTCCCGCCACTCGCTCCACATGAAGTTAAGAAAACCTTCTGATAAAGCTTTGAGTTTGTAATTATCTAATATTTTCAGTGGAAATCCACAAAACAAGCAGTGCTTCAAGGGGTGATACCTGTATGGCTTTGGCTGAGAGGTTGAATTACTCAGGTAGACAGGCATGCAGGTAGATATAGTATAGTGTGTGTGTGTGTGTGTGTTTTGTCTAGATGTCCATGTCCACAGGTCTCATATCCCCCGTCTTGTGTTCCTTTACCCAGAGCTCTCTGTCTTTGGCGGGATCCACACTCTGCAGGAGCTGGTCCACCGGCTCCATCGTCTGAGAAATGAGACAAATCAGAAAAGGTCCGTTTTAGCTTTAAACATCTCAGCAGAGGTGAAATACATCAATCAAAAGTGTAACATACAAAAGATTTCAAAATGAAACACACGCTGTTCTTTTGAAATTTGTTTTCAACTCTGATTAAATAAGAAACGTTTCAAGAACATTAAATCAGTTATTGATTTCTGAAGGATCACTATGACATATATAAAGCAAATATAAAGCCATATGTTATTTCTGTCTTTAAAAAGTCCATTTTGGCCGCTTCACCAAGTGTCACAGGAGACATGTCCATTAAGGCTGAGATCCTGTTTGAGATCCATCTGTTAAACACACTTAGACTTATGGTGAGTGTTACTCTGTGAAGTTGCGAGCACTGGCAGCTAGTCTCCTGTGAAGACAGCAGCTTTCACTAGCACACCCCGAGGGCTCTGGAGCAGGTGTTTACTCTCTGTTTGCCCTGAAACACGAGCTGTGCAGATTTCTAATGTGTCTTTTAACTTCTGATTCAGCAAATTATTATGCAATCGAAATCCACACATTAGCTGAAGATTTTCTTTACAAGCACAAATACAGAGAAACTGAGGCATTTGAATTTACGAGAGTTCCTTTGCAGAGTTTGCGTTTATGAAAATTGATTTTTACATACTTTTCTACTTATTCGTTTTTTTTTTACTTTGTATCTCTTATCAAAAAATGTATTCAGTATTCAATGTCTTTGCTTAATGTAACAACATATTAAAACCTACTGCACAATTAAAAAAATTTACAGTACATTTGCAGTAAATACCAAGAAATTATGTCAAGTGACACAAATGTATCTATTTGGAAGAACGTCTTCAGTGTGGCTGAAAGGTCAAAACAAATTTATATGGACAGATTGATATGGATCCAACCTAAGGTGGAGAAGCATCTGGACATTTTCTGGATGTCAGATGTTAGTGGATGACGTTAGTAGTTAAAGTGATTCTCCACACCTGCGTTTCTTCTGCTAGGACATCTGTGTCAACTGATTTCATACATACATTAAAATCACCAAAAACAGCAGCTGATTCAGTTCCTGAGCACAAATGTCTCAGAAAACCGAAATGATTTCCGAGAAAAGCTTGTGCGGCATTTATTTGCACTGAGAACAGAGCTCATGATAAAGCTCATGTAATGAGATTCTCTGATCGTATGAAAGATAATTTGAAAACCGGCTAAATGAAATTCTAATGCAGTATAGATAGCTGCAGATAATATCTGAATATGAAGCTCTGTTCGGTCGGTTGTGATCCCAGAAGAACACACTGCTGTTACTCACACTTTGGTTGAACATGTCCGTCTCATGCCGCAGTGTGGTGTACTGACGCAGAAGCTGCTGTATCGTCTCCACCCGCTCCACCTCCAACCTCTCCAACTCCTTCAGAGAGCAAACACAGACTATCACACACCTGAGATCAGCCTGCGTATTACTATTACTATTTATCTTTTCTTCATGGTGAAATTCATTATTCATAATAAAGTATAAACCTTTCAAAGCAGATTTACCATTAGAAAAGAGATTAAGCAGTGGTATATGATACAGAAGCCACAATATTTCATTTTATTTATGAATACATAGCATTATGTTTTTTACTGCATATGGTTTTATACTAACGACTGTCAGCCAATAGTTTTATAATGACCAGTGTATCATTACATTTGCAGTAATTAATGGAATTTGTAATTCATTGCCTATTCAAAGCATTTTTTTATGCTCAATATCTGTGATGAATCATCTTAGACCCGGTTTGCTTAGTTCATGGTTACAACTATTTATTATTATTAGTTTATCTTTTTATTAACTATAGTACTTGAAGCATTAGTGTTTTTCCCATATCCCTATTGCTTCTACTTTTTATTTTAAGCTAAAAGCAACTCAGATTATAATTTTATCATGATCAAAAGGTAAATAATAATAATAGAAGGGCTATTATGGATAATATATTTAACAAAAGCGAACATCATAAAGAACAATCATTAAGAGAATTCAGAAACTAAAAACTTCAGAAATTCAGGAAACTAAAGGGAGTAGAAAATAATAATTTGTAATAAAAATAATTACCAGGCTTGTGGTGACCATCTCCTCAAACCACTTTGACTGAGCCTGATTGTAAAGGTCCACACAGCGCATCAGATCATCCCCTGTTCACATAAAACACAGATACATTCATACATGCAGTTACAAAAAAATAAATGGAAAAAGAAAACCTGCCTAGATTTCTAAAGCATTTTGAGCATTTCAAAATAAACACACTGAAAATATACCAGAAACAATGTAAGAAAAATCGCATACTGCATCCTTCATGCAACCAGATGATAATTCAGTATGGTTTTAATAAAAATAATTTCCCAAATCAAGCTTAACTGAATAATAAACCTTGTCTTAAACATATCTGGATATATTTTTTTACCGGCAAACTAGTGAAATCTACCCATTTACTTTTTTTTTAAATTTAATCAGTGCTTGACTTCTACCAGCAGGGGTCAGTCTTAACTGACCCCTGCTGTTTATTACTGATTATATTTCCTTCTGTAACACAATAATAATCACAGGTATCGTTTAAACTCAAGCTGTTCAGCAGGAGACGCCGTTCCCAAACTACACTACAGGGCTTTACAATTACATGCATAATTAAAGGTAAACTGAGGCAAAAGGAGGCAGACGCGTGAGAGAAAGAATATCGACATCTTGCAAGAAAAAAGAAACAGATCGCTTCATCTATATGTAAATGAGGTCCAGGCTTTAAAGACATTTGCATTAGTGATTTGAGCCGTCGAGATTATTGAAGGAAAACGGCGTTTGAGCCGTGCTTAATGTTTGGCCGTTGATTTATAACGGGAACTGCGACTTGTTCAGTGCGTGGGAGTTTGAGAAAGAGAGAGACACAGATAACATCATACAGGGTTTTTCTACTGAGCTCAGCTGCAGAGGAAAACACTGTAAAGCTCTTGGCAGCGACACAATTAAAAACAATCTCCTGCAGTCAAGCACTGGAAAAGATCTCAGCAAACAAAGAAAATCAAAGCTGACTGAATCTCAAACACCATTTGACACCATTTGATATCTTACAGTACAGGCTTACTGTAACAGGGGTGATTGTAATCGATACAAATGAGTTCAATAATATAAAGTAGTTTTTACATTGCCTTTTTAATTTGTGCTAGATTGTCGTGGCTGGCTGCCAGCTTGTGGCTTTCCATTGCTATGCAATGCTTATGTTTCTGGGTGGTTAATAGGATGTTGCTCGCTGGTTGAAAAATATCTATAATTTATAAAATCTATAATATTCTGGTCTTTAGCAGGCTGCTTATTTAGTCTAAAGTGAGGGCTTTGCAGACCCCTAAATATAATCATCACCTTTTGCTTCGATAAACTCCTAATTTGCTGCTTATTAATAGTGAGTTAGGCTAGTTGTTTAGTTTGGGGTCAGGTTATGGGACCTAAAATATGCTCATGCAGACATTAACTTGTGCTTTTGTGTAAGTATTATAAGCAACCAATATGCTAGTAATGTGCATGCTAATAAACAACCAGGTAACAGCGACAATAGATCCTTAAACTAGAGTGATACCACAAAAGCATATGAATGTAATATTATAACATGTTGTTTGCTGC
>JAUYWG010000033.1:20011960-20041311 GCA_034779775.1 Enteromius afrohamiltoni
TTTTTTGTTATCTTTTATTTATTTGTCATTTATTTGTTTAAATTTTCAAGGTGCAAGATTAGATTGACTACAGTGCTAAATTGCATAGAAATATGAATAATTCTTCATTATATTAAGTTTTTTCTTTCCTCACTGTTCAATGATTTTAAACAAAATTGAACAAATAACAAATAATAGAAAATTACCAAATTTGTTACATTTTGGTGTTCATATTAGTGCTGTCAAGCAATTAATCACATCCAAATTAAAAGTTTTTGTATACATAATATACAGTATATGTGTGTATTACGTATATATAAATACACACACATACATGATATATTTGTCAAATATTTACATGTCCATATTTATATTTATGTAATTTATATTATAATTAAATATATTTAACATATAAACATGACATTTTTCTGAAATGTATACATGCATGTGTGTGTATTTATACACACATAAAAATATACACAGCAAAATAATTAATGGTTTAACAGCACCAGTTTAAATAGGTTATAAACATTTAAAACATGCCTAAATATCCAAATTTGAAATCAGTCAATCATGTTGCAGTCACTTGTAGATTTGGAAACCCCTCATGCAACAGATGTGTCACCTATTTTGTATATGATATTGTCTGTATAAATATTGTACAGTAATATTCTACAGTATGACATTTTGTTTAGCAGCATGTCATTAACTGGCATTAAAGATTCATAAACATGCAAATGTGTCATTAAATTATTGAAGTCAAAGACAAATTCTTAATGGTACTTCATGTAAATGTTTAACATCAAAAGAGTTCAACTAAAAATAAGTTTGGGAATCCCAGCCATATACCATTTACCTGCTATTCCAAAGTACTTCAAGCCTGAAAAACCAAACCTTAGCTGTAAAACGAAGAACACGCCACATACTAACCTCTTAAACACACTACAAGACTTGTAATTATCATGGCACTTTCTCTTACTTTGAAGTGAGCGCATTGTTATGCGTATCACATTAATGTTGGGGTTCGGGAAGCAGGAACTTCTCTCACAGTGCTGTTATAGTCTGAAGCACAAGAGTCTGTCATGGTCATTTGGTCCTCTGTGCTGATGGAGTCAGTCTATAAGCACTGAATAAGACACCATTAGGCTCCTCAATAATGCACCAGTCACTCAGGCCAACAGGTTGAAGGTGGAGTGAATTCTCCCCCGTGTCGCGTCCCACCGTGTGAACCTCAGGGTTGCCAGGTCTTCCTGCATTAGGGGTGGGTGAGTGTCCAGCTCAGGACAAATCCGGCATTGATCGTAGGCGTCCGGAGCAATAAGAAGCTTGGCATTGCTAGCCGTCAGCTCCTACGAGGCCCCTTTTCCCACTGCAAAAATAGATCATTGCTCCATGCCTTTCCCAACTCCGTCTGGAACCAATACGGCTCCTCTTAAACACAGACTCCTGGGATTGTGTCAAAGTCCCCTTCCATCCCCTGCACTGTTCTTTCCCATCCTGTCATGCCTCTCTCCCCTCGCTCAGAAACACAGTCTCATCTCCACAGTCTCCGCAAGCTACAACAATGGCACCCCGTGCAAGATTTCACCTCAAAGAAAGCACAAAAAGGACTGACGCCAGATTACAGAGGGCTCGTTTCAATTGCAATCCATCCTAAGTGGAAAAGAATGACTGGAAGTTTTTAAAACGAGACACTATTGAGGAAGTCAATCCTGTTGAGCAGCCAGGAGTTTGTCTGCCAGTGCAGTCTGTTACAGTGTTATGACAGCTGGCAAACTGGCTGTGACTTGAGGATTCTGAGAGCCTTAGTATAATTGCACACAGCTAGAACTTTTTTAATGAAGTTCTTAACCCTATAAAACCTGCTGGATCACATTTGATATGCAAATTTATAATAATGCCTCTCTTTGTCAACATAATCAAAACTTTGCTGAGAAATCTGATGTGCACGATCTTGCGATTTTTTTTACTGACTTCATAAAAGTAATTAATAAGTTGAAATATACAGAAGTCTGATAATAAAAATAAGCAATGAAATATCATCTTACTAAGGTATATTATTGTGAAATATACCCCCAGTTCCACAGACAAGACTTAAGACATAAGCTGGTCCCAGACTAAATTGCATGTTTGAGCTCTCAGATGAAAATATCTTGCTCTGACATATTAAACCATGTCAGTGTCGTTGTTCTGTGTTAAGATGCACACCTGTAATATTTTCTTATAAGGCATTTTTGTAAAAGTTGCTTAAATATCTTAATTTAACTAATGCCTAGTCCTGGCTTAACCTAAGCCCTGTTTGTGAAACCGGGCCATAGAGTCTATTGTACTATTCTAAAGAACTGTTTTAATTTCAGAATCTCATACTTTTTGGCTATAGAAACATCAGCATCTGCATTAAATTGAGTATTTTTTCCTTGGTTTGTGCCTCTGAATAAAACTGAGGTTTGTTTTTGCCTCCTTGAGTCTGAGATGTATATTCTTACTAGTATATTTTATACTATATGAGCCAAAAAAAATCACTTTTTTTTTAGATGCAATTACTCGTTTGACAAACGTGTCAGTAGCATTGCTGTCTGTCTATGCAAGGTCAGAAAGCTTTCAGATTTAATAAAAAATATCTTAATTTGTGTCCTGAAGTTGAATGAAGGTCTAACGGGTTGGGAAGGACATGAGGGTGAGTAAATAATGAAAGGGTGATTTTTGGGTGAATTATCCTTTAAATCATTATTCCTCAAAACCTTTTCCATCTGCTACAGTTCTCAGATATGTTCCTTTATTAAACCTTTTGGACCGCAGGGCCAAAATATCACCCTTACAAATCTCAACTAACATTGTAACCATTTTTAGTTGGGTTTAGTAACATGTTGGATCAAAGGAAAGCGTCTTCAGGTTTATTGTGTGCAGTAAGACCATAGCGCAGGCTTAATGAACCGCTTTTGTACTGATGCTCTGACCTGCTTGTGTGGATTTCCGTCGGGCTTTCTTAATATCCTCCTCTGTTTTGTTGCTCAATTTGATCTCGAGCTGCTGTGTTTTCACTTCGAGATCCTTCTGTCTGTCCGCTAGAGCCTTCCGCGCCTGCAAAACACAACACAAAGCATGTAGAAAGACTAACAATCAACAAAACATCCATAATCATGTTATGTGCCTAACCTTCAGAAAACAATGTTGACCATCAACTACTAAAAGATCAGTGCAAAATATTTTTTATTTATTTGCCAAATCTTAGACTGTTAGATGACTAACAGTTTGTTTGATTTTGTAATTTTCTATTTTCCATCAAGTAGAAGGCGTAGCTAGTACTCTTGTTAATAGATGTTCCCTCTCTGCTGCATTTAATACTCTGATGAATCCTGTGAGCTTCACTGTCTGTACTCCCAGTGATAGCGGCCGCAATGTGAGGCATTTAAACTGTGCTCATCTTCGTTTGCATAGCTGATGGTCACTGCTGCTCATGTCGCCGGGAATGGCCAACTCTCTTTGGAAATGAATGATGGATATGTGGCCTGGGGTCAGTGCTGATGTTTAATCAGCAGGATGAACACAAATGAATCATTCAGGGCATCGTTCTGATGTGTTCTCGTTTCTCATCCAGCCATCTGCTGTCCATGTAAAAGTTTGAACAGGCTTTGACACAATGGCACAACGGCTTCTGGGAAACATTTTAAAGCCATTTGTACCAACAACACACAGACTTAAAAAAGCACTTATCATGGAAATAATATAATTTAAACGAATATACTTGAACTGAAGATACTTAATATTTGCGGTTAAAAAAAGTTATTATAGTTTACATTTATAGTAAATGCAATTAATGCCACTTTTAAGAGTTTTTTCCTACCTGTCTTCCAACTAAACTCCAACTATGTCTGTATAGGTCATTTGTACAATAGCAGTAAAATTGCACCACTATCAGTTTGTAGAGTGATGCATTATAAGACGAGACTAATCGTCTTATAATGATTATTGGCGATTATTGGCTCGAACTCAGAGAACGCATGTGCTCATAAAACCCTATAAATCATGATTTTGTAAATGGGCAGGTTTAGGGGAGGGTTAGTGTTTTTATCACCGTGAGATCAATGTTAAAACTCTACAAAACATGCATTTTGATTTGTAATCACAGTCATAAATAATTTCATGACGACAGACGCAATACGACACTGTGTTTTTTTTAAGCCCGCTAGAGGGTGCCTACCTTTAAAACGTAAATATAGGTTGTAATAAGGCACTTGCACAAATTGTTTTTAACCCACATAAATAGGACTGAAGTACATCTTTATATAAAATTTCACAATTACTTCCACTGTCTTTAAAATATGGTTATAATGCACTGATAAATATACTGACAAGAATTTATAGCTAATTTTAAACTTAATTCAATGTAATTTCTATTGAAATGTGAGCCATCGATTTAAATATATATGTGACTACAAGTTTATAAAGATAAAATACATTTACAACTTTAAATGGAATATCAAACAACACAATACAGTTAAATGTATAACCAAAAATAAGCTTACTTGTTCTTTAAAGCATGACAAAAAGGCACTATAGTATAATGATTTAAAAAGTATTTTAAAGCACAAATTTTAAGTTGAATTTATTACAAAGTGCTCTTTAAGTATGTTAAGAAAAAGCATGCTTTCTTTAAGTACAGCACACTTAAGTGGCCTTTAAATTCCTATATACAATATACTAAAACGAATACTAATTCCTATATACAGCAAATTATTGAGGGAAAAGTCACATTTAGAGCTTTTTGGCAATAGCAAGAATTGAACCTTGAAATAAAGTGTGAATGATTTCTTTTAAGATCTGACGTTCACTTGAAAGTGCACATTCAATACAATGAAACACTTATTTTTCACAAGCAATTATACCTTCTCCACAGCAGCATAACGGCTGACCAGCTGCTTCCTCAGGTCAGCGATGTGGTGGTCGCATTTCTTCATGTCTTTCTTAAAGTTGTCTCCTCTAAAGGTCAGTAAAGGCTTCTCGACTTCACTCTGGAGCTGAAGACAAAAAAAGCTGCATGGCAAATCTGGGCACCAACACTGAACAGCATTTGAAATGAACTTGTGAGGTGTGTGGGTTTTGTGTATTTGGATCGAATTTTTGCTTCAGTAATGATGATGATGTTTGTTAAAAGAAAGGCTTTTTTGTTTCGCTGTCTCCGTAAATCATACGTGATCTGAGGGAATAAGACTGCAGTAACACCACCATCTTTCTGCAATTAATCACCCACACCGCCGCTAAATGGAGCACGCTAGTGTGAACACGGGGAAGCACAGCGGTGGAAATAGACAAATGGCAGCAGACTGGAGAAAGCTGTGTAGCTCATTACATACAGGCGGCTAATAACATCTCTGAGGGGAAGCTATTCAGTACAGCACAGAAATGAAAGAAAGGCCAGCTACTTCATCTTCCCTGGCAATGCGTGAGCTTGAACTGACAATTTCTCAACTGGATCTTATATCACCTCGATTGAGAAATGTCACTACAGAGAGCTGAGAATTGCTCACCTTTGAGGAGAACTTGAGATGGACCTCGGCTTCATCAGCAAGACTCTTCTTCAGTTGGGCCCAAGCTTCTCCGAGAGTCCTAAATCAAACCAGAGACCAGGAAAGACGGTTAAAGTTACTGTTTTGAATTTCGTTTAACATTGTTAGACAGTCTATTTTTGAAAAGCATGTGTTAAACACTGGAATGAAAGTGTCTCTATTTAAGTCACTAACAATGTCTTTTGGTTAATTAACACAAAACATAAAAGTCCAAAAAAACTGCATATTCAATACAATTAAGCACATGTAACACATGTAATAAACATATTTTAGTACATTTTCATCTTCTCAACATGATCTGTGGATAAGCTCAACACTCAAAAATATTTAAATTTAAAATTTTCCCACATGTATTAGTTAACGGTAGTGATGGAAATTCAGCTAACAAATAGTGTCCAGTATACAATATTACTTAAAAATATATTTTTTGTAATGTACCCTTCCTCTTGTGCTGCCATTGGGAACATGGAGAGTTTGGAAAGGTTCTTGGCATATTCCTCTTCGATTTTTATCCTGAAACATCAAGCATTCATCAAGAAAAAAAAAGAGATTAAACAGATTTAATGTGGCATAATCTTATATAGTACTACTGGCAGAACTCCATGTTTAACATGTCAATATTACAGTCCTTCGGATATGTATTATGGTAATACCCAGTGTCTCTGATAGCTATCCTTCGTCACTCTATTATATAAGCATCATGTTATTAGCATCACTGTACATTTTGGAGTGTACTGCATAACACATCGAGGGTCAGATATACTAAACGATGTAAACTAGCATTAGAGCCCAGTTTCATAAAAGTGCACATGCAAGGGACAATTCTGTGAGCACAATAAAATACACAGACGGAGCCAGATAATTTGTGTCTGAAAGGGAAACTCCAACAAATGCATATTCGATAATATTAGGTGCATCAATTATTTTGTCCACGCATGCCTTTTCAGTGCTCATCTTTAGTAAATGCTGACAGTACTATTTTAACGCCAAAATACAGTTTGCACTGGGGCAGGCTAATAGCAAATCTGACCTTCAGACTTGTTTTTAGAAGATTTAAATTTTTTCTTTTCCTAAATCATTGACGAAAACAAAGCCTCACTGATTATTATGCATCAAACAAGCATATTTGAGCTCACGTTTATTTTATGTGCTTTGTGCGTTGATAAATTTGTTTGTAAATAATATCTGCTGATTAATAAAGCTGTTATATCTCTGCAGGAGACTTGGATTACACCGCTTGATTCATAATAAAAAAATGCTTATGATTTCTTTATGAACTTGAAAATGTTAATTGCATAGACGTTGAATAGATGAGCAAAAGATTTGAAAATATTAAAACTACAGTGTTTCTAAGATGAATAAATGACTGTGGTTTCGGAAAGACATGATGATTTTAATTTTTGGGTAAATTCATTTAGTAAAAATAATAATACTAATACTATTCTTAATCGTTTTTCTATGCTGTTAATGTACGAAGAGAAGATATGTTCATATCATCTTACACTTTTTTTAATGTTTATGACTAACTTTCAAGAATGTTGAACATTAAAACTTTTGATTCTCAGTGTGCACAATGAAACATAAACATGACAAAAGGCAACAGAGAGTTAGGTGCTATGTAAGAATGATGTCAGTATGAGAGAGAGGCTTGCCCACCTTTCTCTGATGAACTCTGCCATCTCTTTCTGCATCTGCTTCCCCTTCAGCTGTTTCTGCAGCAGCACCTCGAACCCTGGCACCGTGGCCCCCTGAGGGTCCCTCTTATCGGCCTGCAGAGGACAGAGCCACGTCACACACACACACACAACGTCATGCATGCTGCCGCTTCACCAGACTGTCAACAACACGTGAGCACGATCTGATGTGTGTGAGAGCGGCCACATGTGTGCGTGAGTCACAGCGTGGGCTTGCTTGAATCACAGCGAGTGGGAGGGGGTGTACACCCTTGCGGGTGTAACTTTGAGTGTGCTTTTTAGCGAAGGGTGTGTATAGGTTGTTGAGGGTATGACTAATGTAATGTGAAGGCTCCTGACGCAGTCTGTGTGCACAGCATGTTAATGAAATATGCTTTTCTTTCACTGTGTGTGTGAGTGTGTGTGTGGGGAGGTGTAAGAGTCTGCTGTTGTGACGGCCGCTGACGTGCCATCCCACACATGACAGAAGTGTCATAACCTCTTCACATGCTTGGCTTGAGAAACAGCCAGGAAGAATCTTTCCGACAAAATACTCCTGTTATCATTTGCTTGTGTACATGCAGATGTCTACATGTCATTTTAATCTCTGTCCAGGGTTATCGTTAAAAATTTTAATTTGCTTAAAATGTTTCTACCCTCAGGGCATCTAAGATGTATATGACTTTGTTTCTTCATCTGGAGAAATTTGGAGAAATTTAGCATTACATCACCAATGGAGTGAATGGGTGCCGTCAGAATAAGAGTAAGAGAATAACAGCTGGTAAAAATATCACAATAATGTACACCACATTCCATCAATGAGTGAAAAGCTGCATGTTTGTAAGAAACAAATCCATCATAAAGATGGCTTCCTCTAGCAATAAAGTTCATCTCCTGCTGTCCTCTCACCTCCAAATCGCCAACACTTTTGTTTAGAAGTGTTTGTTTTCATGTGTAAACTGTTTGATCTGTGCATATTTTTCTTCTGATTCAGACAGGGAATGTCTGGAGAAAGCAATATTATGGATAGACGACTTGTATTTTAGCAAGGAGCAAGAGTTTGAAGTTAAAAATCAGCTCTTTGGACTCTTATTCTGACGGCACCCATTGACTGAAGTGGATCCATTGGTGATCATGCAATGATAAAATATGAAAAAGAAAAAAATGCAAAAGTACTCAACATTGCTTACGTCTAAAATACATCAATAAAATTAAAATAATAACCATTTAATCATTAGTAAAACTATAAAAATATCTTAATAATACTAAACTAACACTGTCTCTGTCGTGTAGGTTCTACTAGCGATTACACACTGACTGCGACAGAAGAACTGTAAATGTCCTTCTGGATCTCATTTTCACTTTCTTTGTCTCATCTGTCTGTTCATGGGGCTCAACAGTAAATACTCGTAGTGTTGCTGAGCGGATGTTAGCTTGGTCCAGAGGTTGTTTATTAGCCCAAGTCAAGTGTTCATAATATTTTGGTCTCTAGATATGGCTCAGGTCCCCACACAATTGTAAGTTTGAGACATTGTTTTGTCCTGTTTTATCTTCTGGCACTTAAAAGTCTGATGACTTTAAAAATGTAATAAATCAAATAAAATAATGGTTTATACCTTTTCAGCTTATTACGTTTTATGTATACAATAATAATAATAATAATAATAATAAACATATATAAAACAAAATTTAGCTGGGTTTATCTTTAGAATAAAATAAATGGTAAAAAATAATATAATAAAAAAACATTATTATGCAAAATAATTAAAACACATTATTTTGTGGTTTAAAATAGTTTAATTAGTTTCTATATATGATATTTCTTATATGCAAAACAAAACAAAAAAAATAAATCTGATAAAGTAAATGATTCACAGCCTTGCTGTGAAATGTCATCTGTCATAAAAATGTCAAAACGTCTGAATACTACGATAAAGTGCCAAAAAAATAAAAACATGTATTGCAGTGTGTGAAATTCCTTTTTCATAAAACATCCCTTCATGATTTCTTTTTATTTAGAATCACTTTACTTCACATGACTTGTGTCTGTTAGTCATCAGATGAGAATATAATTTTAACATTGCTAATTAAACCATACATAGTGCTGCTTCTAAGCCAACTACTCAGCTTAATTCACATTCCTAAACCATATTTTACTCACATTTATCAAATGTGTGCTGACCATGTGTGTTGTTACATGTGTTTGTTAAAGCAGTTCACAATGAGCTGATTTCTGTATTTCTATTTGATTAGATTCTATTAGGACCAGCATCAGTACTAATCCCTATAGTGTGGTATCAATACTCATCCACTGCCGTCCACCAGACAGGGCTGTCCACTTTCTGTCCACCTCTCTTACCCAGAAATAGTCGCAGTAGCTCCATTCACTGGGCTTGAGAAGCTGTTGCTCCGGCGCAGACGTGGGCACAGGGAAGGTGACGCAGTTGATCTGGGGTGAGATAAAACACAGGAAGGTCAGCTCACAGTGTGTGCGCAAGTCTGCTGTTTTGTCAGGTTGCTTTTATTTTCAAAGGAGTGAGCCAGTGATGGCTTGTGTTAGTCTCAGAGGGGAGACAAATGAAAGGTCACAATGTAAAAGAGAAAGACTGGTCATATAGACTGTGACCTATAACAGCCTGAGGATGGACAGAGAGAGAGGGAGTATGTTTAAAATGGCAAACTATTTAAAAAAAAAAAAACCTACTATACTGGTACATTTACCAGAGCACATAGCAAGAAATAATGCATTAATTAAAATGTACTGTACTTTATAGTAAAGTCCCCCTGAAATATTTCCGTTGTGGTCAGTGCTTTTTGCAGCTTGTTTCTGTGTTTGGTTGCGTTGCGAGAATTTGCAGCGCCTGTGTTGTCAAACTGATGAAGATGTTTTCTCAATGTGTTGTCATTTATTTGAAAGTCTATCACCTTGAACAAAACGAGAAAGTATTTGTTTTATAAGACATGAGTTTTAAGGACACTTATTAGCTACAGTATATGAATTAGACACACTGTTCACCACATGCTCCATCCATTTACCTCACAATCTAATTTTTTGTCCTTGTATGCTGACCCTCGACTGGAACGCCTCAGCAGTGCGTAGCATCAATTCAGATGTATTTTAAGAGAAAATACAAAGAAAGGGCCTTTTACTCTAGAGCTGTACCCTGCTGCACAGTATGCAGGTGTGTTGTAAACTCTAGACTATTTCGTTCCAAACACACAAACACGCAACAGTTGTTATGAGTGAGATTCCCAAACAATCGCATCCAGCTCTGCGCTCCTACCTCAGACTGTGTGTGTGCGCTCATAAAGTGTTTGAGTATACACTGTAGGGTCCATGGCGTCTCCAATTAGCCTGTAAGCACTGCAATTATGTAATGCTCACCATCTGTACCGCCTCCCTGCCACTGCCAAACAGGATGTGCTCCCTGCCATAGCCCTTCAGTGCCTCAAACACACACTTATTCATGCTCAAATACACCACTGTAAACAAATTGGTCTTAACCTCTTGTAAGCCAGCTTTTTTTTTTTTTTTTTTTTTGCAAATGTATGTTAATGACTTATTAGCTTTGACATCTATTTAACATGCTTATGTCATTAATTATCTTAAATGCAGTTGAGGCTAAACAATTTTAATGCATTTTTTAAATATTTTAACATTTTTAAAACATTAACTTCTGAACTTTTAAGAATTCCCCCTCAGTCGTAAAGTGTCAGGGTCGTCACCAGAAACTGGAAGACCACTATATTAATGTTTTTTTTATGCATGTATTAGTATGCGGTCGCAGTCTTATTTATTATTTACACTATAATTACTTTTACAGTAAGTATGAAAACGATTTCAATAAATAAAGTATATTGTGATAGTATCCATTTGTGCCTTATAAATGGAAATTGAAATATAATTGTGATGGAAAACCTATGTAATTTATTGCATCATTTTATTTTGTGATGATGATTTAATTTATATTTTAAAAAATGCCAAAACTTTGCAAAAAAGAATAAGAGCGTTTCCAAATATTCCTGCACAAATATGCAAAAAATAATTATATATGTAAACAAAAACCTAAAAAACCTAATTAAAATGATTTTTAATACAAAAAATATTTCATTTAAAATACTTCATAAATAAAGATTTATATAAAGTAAAATTATAAAATTATTTAGCAAGTTTTTAGAAATTAATTTGATCAAGTGACAATTTGTACGTTATAAAAAAATCCATTTCAAATCATATATTAGTGGTGTCAAATAATCAGTCACGATTATAAAAATATAAGTTTTTGTTTACATAATACTTTTGTATGTTTTTTAGGTATACATATATACACACATACAGCATTTATTTAAAAAATATTTAGATGTATATACATATATATATGTGTGTGTGTGTGTGTGTATATATATTTATATACACACATACATGCGATTGTATTTATATACACATAAATATACAGAGTACACACACTATGTAAAGCACTAATTTACTAATACACACACACACACACACACACACACACACACACACATTTTATATTTGATTACATGCAAAGAAAAAGAAACTGCCCTAATCACTGGCAATGATCCATAACCACAAAGACAAAATAGGTAGTATTTGTTTTGTAATATTTTTTGGGATAATATATATTGGCCAGAGAATTACTTGGGCAATTCGTAATGAATTACGACTTTTGTATCTCACCACAGCAAAGCATCTCTTTATGCTTACTCCACGACTCCATCAGCATCATTTGCGCAAATGGACAAGACGATGCAATGCAAATTGTGCAAAACTGACCACAAAGACACACAAAAAACACAATTACAATCAAAAACACTGGATAAACGGCCCTTGCATGTGCACAGTGATAAGACCCTATCCACTCACCCCAGACGCTTCCTAATCTGATGGCGTTTGAGCTGATTTACTCATTCGTGCCTCGTCACTTTGTTCATTTCATGCCTGGAAGATTGCGCTGATTGTCGTGGCTGCTAGATTTTCCCTTACAGTGCCACCACATCTATCACTCCCGTTGTTTATCCTTCCCCCTCATCCTCCACAAAATGAGCCCATTCATCAGATTCAGTCCCATCTCCTCTCCTTATAACTCCTCAGCGAGGTGATCCACCCTTATCAGGAGGTTATTACACCCTCAGTCTACGCTGAAATACACCCCCCTCCACATATAAAAAAATCCAGCTTCCTCTGTGCAGATGTAAGGTCAGTTCAAATCTGCCAAAACTGTAACCTGAATCACCATTTGGGACACGACAGTGGTTTTGCCTCAGTGCAGGGAGGGCTAATACTATTGATATTGCAGCAGACTGGTTTGGTTGAGGGCCACAGTTATTTCAAACATGGGCTGTGAGTGAAAACTCACACTAATCAAACATCAGCTCTACCCAAGGGGCTCACAGTGGGCGCATTTCACATATATCACTTTTCATTTTTATATTTCTTACGCAAATACCATTACCAAACACTTTAGGAATTATAATCAGATAGTATTGTAGTCAGAATGGCTCGTGGGTTCTTGGTTTGGTGGGTAAGCTTTGGCAATTAGCCCCCTCATTGTAAATTGAATAACAATCATATAAAACAGTGGTTTCTGCACGTTGTTGCATGAAGAATGTGTTCACAAAAGGAGTTCATTCAGAGCCGCACAGACACGTTCACTTCTGCATTCGGGCCATTGGGTGCAGATAGCCAACAAGTCTCAATATTAACATCATGTTGTATGAATAACGAAGCGTATTCTATATAAGATAAATGAAAAAAAATCCTGCTATCATGCTTCATTCTAGTGATCATCTTCAGCGTGCATATTATATTATTTTATTATATAATATTATTAACTCTTGTCATATATATAACGTAACGTAAATAATGAGAGCTGTACTGTAAAGTACTGTAAAAAAAAAAAAAAAAAGGTTAATTCTTAGGGTTTTGATGACGTTTAATGTTTACTATTCTTTCATGGAAAATAAAAAAAATATTTACTCTGTTTGAATCTGTGACGCATCCGTTACACATTTCCCTGTGTGTAAACATCAGTAATTATGACTGTCGAATGACTGACACGACTCTTATTTTGCCCCGCCCTCAAACATATGATTCGACTATCAGTCGACTATTGACAAGATTGGAAAATTCTGATTCGACTGTGAAAATTTTTAGTCGGGGACACCCCTAATAGCCATAAATTTTAAAGGATAAAAAATTCAATATTAACAAATCATCTTAGCAAAACATGAAAGTCAAGAAAGAAAATAAACACTTAGGATAGATTGACCACTGTACAACTGTCCATCATACAAAAGAACCAGACAAAAGTCTGGCAATGAATTATGTTTAAAGAGATGGTTCCCCCAAAAATGATTCTTTCATTTACTCATCTTCACGTCATCCAAATTATTTACATCATTTACTTTTTTGACAGAAAAAAAACATAATATACAACAATATACAACAAAATATAATGTAAAAATCAACACAACTAAACATAAAACAAAATGCAAAACAAAGCACAAAACAAATCATACATCGAAATACAAAAAATAAAAACTCAAAACAAAAAATAAACATTAAACATAACAACTAAACAAACAGTAAAATACAATTTTTTAAAACATACAACAGAAGGTAAAACAAAATGCAAAAAAATTAACACATTTTGAACAACGATAAAAAAATAAAAAAAGAAAATGAGCCAAAAACACCTGAACATTCTTTTAAATATCTTCTATGATACACAGAAGAAAGAAAGTAATCATTGCCTTTTAGTTAGGAATTTGAAAAATAATCTACAGCACTGGTAAACAATGTTTATAACTGTGTTCCTGTGTATGTGTGTGTGAATGTGAGTGCTTGTATATAGTGAAAGGTAAAAAAACGGATGCAGTATTTGTTTGGGTAAGCAGAATGCCTGTACCCAGCATATATCTGGCACGGGACCATGAACCCACTGCCCCGCTTGCCTTCTATTGCCGTAATGAACATGGCTGCTGGAAAACCAACCATTTCTGCTGAACAGCCACAAATATCACAGACCTAATGATAGCATGCAGCATGCATGAGGGACACAAAATCACCAGGCAAGCAAACAAACAAATCTCCAAAACACCAATCCGGTCAGCAGGTTCCTCTCCAGCAAACACACATACATTCATCCATACAGCGATCACAACCGCTGCTCACATGCACTGTAGGGTGCCTGGCCTCTGTTGCTAAGCGACAAATTGCGTTTCCTGTAAGATCATTTTCCCCCATTACAAAACAATATTTGTACAATACTAATAACGGATGACATCATTTCTAAGTGCAAGACATTCTCACAAACAAACAATTCTAAAATGTGGCCTCCATATATCTCTAATTCACAATATTCAGTTGTTTCCAAGCGCTGGCCCTACGAGCAGCTGTTGACAGCTGGCTATTATTTGAATGCGCTGTAAAGTGCATCAGGACGGAGATGGAGCGAGAATCAGTCAGCCAAAATGACATGCTATTGGTTCCACATTAGTGATACTCAAAAGACGCTCAAGGTGAGGCAAAAGGTAAAAGCTTCCAGTCCAGCCTTTCAAAGCCCCAACAACATCACGCTATTGATTCAATGTGTCTCCAATTCGGTTGTTGTCATGGAGAATCACTTGTGCGTTTTCCAGAGAGAGCTAAAAATACCATGTAATACATACAGAAATCCATATGTGCATTACACTTTCAGTAATGCGCTTTGCAATATTGATATTTATAGCCGGATTTTAGCTAAATGCTGCATTTATGCAAGTATCAGATATACTACAGTATCTCAGTACTACAATAAAACTATAGCATTTGTTTATGTTGTTTATGTACTGACTCCCATAGACATATCATGGGATATAATTAGTGATGTTATAATTACAATATTTTTTATATTTATATAAATATTAAAATTAATATCAAAATATTATATATTTTTTTTTTTACTGTTTTATAATTATTTATACTTTATCATTGTTTGTATAATGCATAGTATTTTTTCCACATTTTATTTTTGTAAGATGTAGTTTGTACCAATGTGCATACATATAGTGTAATTTGTATTACAGTATATCACTACTACTGTAAAATTATAATATATTAATTATATATACTATCATGTTTATAGTGTAGAATTATATATTATATATAGTATATTTCATGCTAAGTGGTATGTAAGTGGTTCTGCTATATCATTATATTTTTTATTGTTTTATTATTATTATTATTATTATTGTAGTATATACTATATTATAAGTATAATCTATATTTTTGTTTTATATTTAATACTTTGTATTCTATAGATTATATCTCTGTAAATATATATGTATATATATATATATTTCTCGTATATATGCAAAATGTTCAATATAATGTGCAATTTATGAACATGTAATATATAATCTGACATCTAGCTTTTTGCAATTAAATATTTATTTTAATGAGAACTGCAAACTCTTTTCAACATATCTGTGCTGGTCCCTTCATAGTCACATAATCAAAAAAATAATAATTAAAACTAATTAACACACGTCAATATCTCTTGTCCATTTATTTATTTATTTCCTAAGCCGCTGTGTAATAACAGGAGTAATGTTCAGCTATTCGGTCATTATCATTTGGTCATAATGACTGCACATTATTGCTTACGCTTCAATAAGCGATCAGACTTCCTTTGTTAGAGGAAATGACACGTTTATTAACGCACACCACGTACGAATACTAGAGCAGTTGGTCTATACCTGCCGCATACTAAACCTGCCTGTACAAACAGTGACACTGAATGACAGCTTTCTTTCATTCCTCCCACATCGCTCTCGTTCGTTTCTACCTCTTTGTGTGTGTGTTTTTTTATTTCAACACCCATTAGTCAGTACTATTGCCTTTGTCACCATGGAAACTGGACTAGCCATGTCTTCCCCGGTTCTCTAGTCTTCTCTAGTTCCCTCTCCCCGGTGGGCGGTCTCTGTTTCTCTCCTTTGACGGACACCTCACCTGGCCTATACGCACACCTGAAATATCTGTACATCTCTCGAAATATTCACACCACAGGTTACATAACCTCTGAATGCCAATGTAAATATATACTGTGGCAGCAGCACCAACCATCACTATAGGTTTTTTTTTTTGAATGAGAGCTGCCCACAAAATCATCCCTACTTTCAAAGCAGAGGTTCAGGCTTATTCTGAAGTAAAGGACTTCCTGCGAGAGTTTTGGTGGAAATAAATCTGACCTGCAGTGGCATGCGACCTTCTGTGTGCCGCTTTATAAATGATAGCAGCGTTTCCAAACACACTGCAACACAAGTAGTTTCTTGGAAGCGTATCATTCAGTTTTTGCAGCGTTTTCAGGTGAAGCCGGACCAAAGCGGGGTTCGAATACAGCTGCAAAGCCACATCTCTGCGCTCACACTGAATACATAATTTGAGAATAAGTGTAGTGTCTTCAAGCGCCGCGTACGTGCACGAGATTCCCACTGTCAAGCATCAGCCATGTCACATAACAAAGCATCCGCACAGCTTGTGCTGGCATTCACGATACTCTCCTCCATGGTGCGGTTGGATGCTGGTCAACAGCGTTTGGAATAGCAAGCGTTCTCTTGGGAAGTGGGCAAATCTGAGTGCGTTAATGCAAGAACACGGAGCGGTTCTCGAAAAGTGCTCAAAAAGAAAATCATGCATTTCTACTCCGTTTGGTTCCGTTCAAAGCAGTTCCCAGGAGTTTCATCACAGCAGTTAAATCTCAGAATGGTTATGAACGCTTCCACATTGGTGTATCCGTTAAAACATGGTATTGCAAAACAGTGGTGATGCAATCCACTAGTCATAGTGCATCTTCACACTCTCAGAAGCGCACACACAAACTTCCAGCAACATCACTCGTGAAGCACAAGCACACTCATGCACGCACACAGGCAGGCGAAGCTGTGAGGAGAGTGGCACAAAACACTGAGCAGATGTTTCACATCTGCGAAACACTTCAGGGAAACAGCCAACCACTGATTTGGAATCCCAGGAGCCATTTCTGCAAAACCCGCACACCCTGGCTTTCTGAATGATGGTATTATTAAAGCTGGGACTGATGCATACAGAGCGTCTCTTTTATACGTTTGTGTTTGGGTAAGCAGTACTCACAGTGATTTTGGTCTCCTTGATCTCCTTCTCCTTATTCTGCCTCCTGGCCGGGGAGGTGGACCCTGGGCTCTGAGGGGACAGACAGGAGGCATCATCAAAACTGCCCTCCGCATCAAAGCTTTCCTCCATCTCCATTGCTCCGTGCCTCCTCTCGGTCTTTCTTTCTTTCTCTCGCTGTCTCACTCTTTCTGCACTTTCGCGCCGCTGCTCTGCCACACCGCTCGACTCCCGCGCACAGTCTGACTGCCTGGCTCTGTTGCTGTGGCGAGTGTTGCAGAATGGAGCGTGTGTGTGTGTGTGTGGGGGGCTCAGGGGGAGGGGGGTCGTGGAAGCGTGACGGAGTGTGGGGGGGAGAGAGTAGGTGAGCTACACAAGACTTCAGCAACACTAAAGAGGGCACACGGTCAACAGGATAGAGGGTGAATCTCTTTTCTGATGGACAGCTCAGATTTCTAAGTATTTCAAAATCTTTTTTTAGAACCACTGGCATTTTATTTTTGTAGTGATTTATGTTTTACACTCCTTTCACTGTAATAGAAAAGCAAATAAATAAATAGGGTCTGCTTTACTAACAGCTTGTGCCAGCGCAAACCGTCTTTAGACATTAAAATAGTAGTCAGGATTTACTAAAGACGCAGACACAGTTATGTTTGTGTCTTACTGAATAAGCATTTGCAGGAGTTTCCCTTGTAGACATGAAAATTATGTGAACAAAAATTAAAAAATTCAAACTTTAAATAAACAAAATAAAATAAATATGCTAAAATTTGCATTGTGTTGTGTCAGGGTGATTTTGTTAGTGTAATGAAATTTTAGCAAAAATATTTTTCCCCTACAGAAGAAGCAAATGTGCATAATTGCCATGAAAAGTTCCAACGAGAAATAAAAAAGAAAACAAATCAAAATCATAATGTTCTTTTGAAATACAAAGACAAATATAACTGAGCTTTTTTTTCTCTTGATTCGGAATAAAAAACAAAAAAATACTATAAAACCATAAAGAACTGTATATCCCTAAGAAAGATTGTAGAGAACAGCAGAGAAAACAGCTCTTAACATGCTGTTATGCGGTTGCTAGGGTGTTCTGAGTGGTTGCTAGGCAGTTGCTTACTGGTCCAAGTCAAAAGAGCCCACCCCCAGTCTCTATGATATTCTGGTCTTGAGATATCAGGACTCAAATTCCTCTTTCCAAGTGTATGGGATTTTTAACCCGCTTAATTGTGTGAAGATTGTATGCCTGATGATTCGGAAAACTAATAACCCAGATCACCTTAACAATCATAATTATAGTTGATGTATCATGCAGAGATCAGCAATGAGCCAAAGTTTGATACTTGATAGTATTTGTAATATCTGACTTATTAAACCTTGCTAATTTAAATAACAATATTAATAACTAAAAATAAACCAAAGAGTGTTAAAAATAAGAGAGAAAAGAGTGTTTAAAATGACAAGAGGCAAATGACGGCACCACGCCCCCTTCCTTTTCTACAGCGTTTGTGTTTGAGCAGAGAGGAGGAGAGGAGAAAGAAGGAGGAGGGGTGAAATGGGGCTAATTATCATTGGAGGTAAGCAGCAAACAACAGCACGCTGTCAGCAGAGACAAACCACATGACCTGCGAAAACAAAGCCATTTCTCACCAAACGCGTGTGCATGTATGAGCTTATCTTTCAGACTGGCTGATGCTTCAAGGTATCTGTATTCATTCTGCATCAGTGTTAGAGCTTCGAGAGAGGTGCGCGTGTGTCCAAGGCTGGAGAGCGCGAGTGTGTGTATGTGCCTTATTTAAAGCTGCATCACCATCCTTGTGTGCTAGAAACTGTGTGCTTAGCGTGTATAAGCAAACATCCCCCAGCATGCATCAAGCTACACCGCCTCCCCTCTGTGCTCAACAGTGCTAGCATAGCGCGTGTGTTTGCATTACAGTATGTGCTGAGCATCTGTACACCTATTTACTCACACTCCATCCTCACAATTAAAACATGGCCAAAGAACTAGCATGCACAGCACTAGGAGCTAACGAACATGCAAAACCTGACTTTCTGTCTTACCGTCCTGCAGAACATGTCGGCGCAGGCCCGCAACCTGCGGTTCCGTTCTCGCTGCTCACCCGGCCCCGTTCGCTAAATGTTCGGCACTCCAGACTCTCCTAGTGTCCCTCGTCTTCTCTGGCTAACCCTTCCCAGCTCTGCTAAAACCCAACACCTTTCCAATCCTGGCCTGAGATCAAACTCTAACCGCGTACGAGGATCCGGAACTGGGCCGCCCATATGGCCTACTCCTTGCCGCTCCCATTTGCTGATGACATGAGCTGCCCTTGTCTGGCTGTTAGTCGATCACGTGGGACAGGGAGGGTTTTACTTGGCCCTGCTTTGCCAGTTTCTTTAACTGTTACTGTTCCCAGATTGGTGCAGATGGCACCAGATCTACTGACTCATATATTTAGGTCCGAATCCAAGTAGTGATGGAAGACAATCACTTTTGGAAATTATTTGCATTTCATACTGGGAATAATTCCACAGAAAAGATTAGAGTTAATCAGATTATTAGAGTTATAATACCTTATTTAGATAAGCAGGTGATACTGCAGAATGGGACTGTACCTGGTTGCTGAGGGTGGTCTTCCTCAGGAACACATCTGGATGCTCCAGCACATGTCCAGAGGCTCCACGAAGCTGCCGCCCATTTACTGCAACATAGGGGGACAAAGTGAGTCTTTTTAAATTCAAAGGTTTCCCATGTAACCAGAGGGTTGCTGGTTAGATCTCAGAAAGGATCCCACTATACTGATCCTCCATAGACAGCAACACAACTGACACATTCAGAAAGGCAGTGAGGACATTGTTAAAACAGTCTATGTGACACCAGTGGTTCAAAGCTACAAGAAATCTTCTTGTGAGCACAGAAAACTAAAATATTGACGTTATTCAACAATTTCTTCTCTTCTGTGTTAAATTCCGGAACAGAGATAACCACAACGCATGCATTAGCATTCCTCTGATTGTAAACAAGCCGCAGTGCATTCTAAGGCTGCGATGATAAATTGATGCAAAAATTGATTCGTAGATTGATTCTGAGATCTTAATAGATTGCGGTTCGATTTTAACAGTAGACGAGCTCTAATCTAGTTTGTATATGCAATCTCAAATGATCATGTAGAAAAGCTCTGAAGAAGGCTTGTGTGTTCGGGTGAGTGATCTAATTTCACCTCGGCTCAGAACGCTTTTACGACACAATATTAATGTGTAAATGGCGCATTGTGAACACTCTTTTAATTCGCTTCAACCTTTACAAAATTTATGAATGATTATTTTAGGTTCAAGCGTGTGTACGGATTTGGAAACAAGCGCAGTATGGCTGTTATTACTGCAACATCTGCTGATTTGCACATCATGCCAGAATTAAATAAATATTCGTTCAGCTTCCCAACAAACTTAAATGTGCAATATTTCTAAAATCATATAAATGCACAATCATTCACATACTTTGCACGATTTCCTCTCTGCAACCCACGGCTCTTAAAACACTGCTCTAAGTCAGACTGAAGTGCCTGATACACAACATATGACATGTTTTGAACAGCAGTCAAGATTTTTATGTCAGCAGTTTCATGTATTCATCAGCTCTTGCTAGCACTGACACATGCACGCTGACTTAATAAAACCTTATTGACACCACACCGAAGCTAATGTGCAAGATAACGCATTATGTACAAGTAGTAATCATATCACTGAGTCTGGACCCACATCTCACAGATGGCCAACGTTCAGCTCGCACTAAGTCTGAACAGCCTGTGTGTACGTGTCCACTGACTGTGTCCAGTGGTGAGTGATTATTATGACGAAGGCTGCGGTACAATCTGGTTCTTTTTTGAGCTGTCCCTCTCCTTCCTTCAGGGCTGAAGAAACACACACAGTCTAAGCGTTAATGAGGCGGTCTTCCCTGGTCTAAGCACTGACATCCAGTCTTTGATTCACAGACTACAGTCTCCAGAAACACTGGGACATTCTTTTTCCTGATGTAGCTCTCACGCCTCCGATTCTTTATCCTATTATCTTGTAACATGTCTCATATTTAAATTACTATGTCTTGTGCTTCTCTCCAACATGCATTTTCTTTTTCTATAATGTTCTCTCTTTTCATTTGTCCACATGTCCTCTTCTTATATGTTTGTTCTCTTCCAACATACAGTGGGTACGTAAAGTATTCAGACCCCCTTAAATTTTTCACCCTTTGTTATATTGCAGCCATTTGCTAAAATAATTTAAGTTACATTTTTTTCCTCATTAACTTACAAACAGCATCCCATATTGACAGAAAAACACAGAATTGGGTTTTACGGCAGAGTGACCCGACGAAAACCTCTCCTCAGTGCAAGACATGAAAGCCTGCATGGAGTTTGCTAAAAAAACACCTGAAGGACTCCAAGATGGTGAGAAATAAGATTCTCTGGTCTCACGAGACCAAGATAGAACTTTCTGGCCTCAATTCTAAGCGGTATGTGTGGAGAAAACCAGGTACTGCTCATCACCTGTCCAATAGTGAAGCATGGTGGTGGCAGCATCATGCTGTGGGGGTGTTTTCCAGCTGCAGGGACAGAGACTGCAAGACCTAAATTGGGTGTGTCTGACTAGGGAGACATACAAAATGTGCAGGGCAGGGGGTGCTTGTAGGACAGGTTTGAAAACCACTGTCATAGACAAAATCCTTCTTCAGAGCGCTCAGGACCTACAACCTTCCAACAAGGCAATGACCCTAAGCACACAGCTAAAATAATGAAGGAGCCAGAGCCCTGACTTAAACCCAATTAAGCATCTCCGAAGAGACCATCTGACAGAACTAGAGAGGGTCTGCAAGGAGGAATGTCCTCTGCCTATGTTTCTGTTCACCATGTTTTCATCCTTTGTCTGTGTCCAAACTGACGACACATCTCGGTTGACCATGTTTCTTTTCGACCTCTGCCCACCATGTTCTTAAAAATTGTAATTACCCCATAATTCTTGAATATAAGATATTCTCTATATATTGTTTAAACTGTAAAAACTGTCCAAATCTCTGTGGGCAGCTGCGAACAGCTGGATCTGTGTGTAAATAACACTTGCTTTAACTTTTCCAATAGTATGCTGCACCTAAATGCAGCATTACAAAAAATCCAGTCTAGATGAGTTATGGTAACCAAACATTGTGATTCAGTTACGATTAGAGTAGACAAATGATGACATCAAATGTATGTACTATAATGTAAAAAGCGCTACTGAATTGGCTTGAGATGGGAAAATCAATATTTTTTCAAGCCCAAGTGCAAATATTACCTGAGTGTTGGTGAAACCCAGAAGCTTTTGGGCTGATGGTGGATGTGCTTGGCCGTTCCCACGTTGTCTCTAAAACAAACACAGGCATTGTTATGCTATTATATACGATGCCTCACTAGTAAGGTTACTAGCTTTGTTTGCTTATGTATACTACATTAGTGTTAGGAAAGTACACATATGTTGCCTATCTGTATTATTGTTTTTTCATGTTCAGGTCAGTTAGCGAATAACGTAGCAAAAGCTCTTTTTCACAGCCATGGCTGAAAATTGTTACCATATTTTCTTACAGTCGCCTCATGCTCCTGTGAGTCAAGATGGATTTTTTATGCTAACTCTTGCAAAACAGGATCCTTCATTCCAAGCATTCAGTCAAAAATTTTAAACTGGGTCTGCTGTGACAAGGTCATGAAGCTAACTGCTAAACATACAGCCGTTTAATACATGCATAATCAGGATAACGAAATAAAAACAAATGGGGGAAAAGAAATCTTGTAATACTTTCATGTCATTATAGTGCTTACCAAATTTATTTGGTATATTTGATTTGAGTTAGTGTTTATTCTATATATGAATCACATTTGCTTTTCATGTTTGGCTATCATTGGGTCTATGAAGTTCATGGTAATGTTACTATTTCAGTCTCTGACTTTTAAGGCACGCTACCTTTGTTCAAAATATTTTGTTGATTTGTGGTAGCCACTTTATTTCCAGTGTAAATCTGGGTAATGATCAGAACCAGCTTAGATCAACCACTATATAGTTCCAGTTCTGAAAAAGGCTTTTGATACCAAATCGTACCAAGTACGGCAGTCCTCACTAGACTGTATATTTTTCCAGTAAAAAGAAACAATGCATAAGCATAGAATAAAAGTGTTTACAGTGCAAGAATGGCAGCGCTGTACACACAGATCGCCTCTGGAAAGTTCTGCCAGTGTCTACAGGACAGTCATAGTTTAGTGCCAGACTGTTGGAGAATAATGCAGGGTGCCAGCTCAGAAAGAACAAAAACCCTCGGCACATGTTTATAAAAGGCCACTGAACAGCATGGCTGTTTTAAAGTAAGATTTAACCTTTGTTACATCCATTAACTTGGAGAGCAGAAATAACATCAGGATATCAAAACCCAACTAGAGGTCAAGGTTCAGCTGGATATCTTTGTACCTACACAATTACGGTGACAATACTGTTTACAGCAAGAATTCAGTCATCGCCTGAAGAGGCAGTAGCTCGTACTGGTCTTTATCCTGCATTAAATATTCTTTGGAATCTGTACTTCGGAATTGATGATAGTTAGCATGACTAAACCGTCACAAATTCAAAACTCACTTAAATTATGCTTCAGTGGAAAACAAGAGGTCGTAACAGTTTTATGCATCCCAGGCAGCGTGCTGGGGTTTGTCAGAAAAGAGAAAGAAGAAAACAGTATGTGAGAAAGGACATAAGACTATCAGATTAATCCAGATCAGCCTGATTTGCCCCTCTCCAGATGAATAGGCTATAAAGATGATGGAGAATGCTAATGAAGTTTTCCAGCCTGTGGCGCCGAATGAGGAAGAACTGGGTTCTATGATTACACAACAGCATTTCGAGATACCTTATCAACGTTTCGCATTTTTATCAGGCAACATACGCATGTAAAAATGAGCCTCGGGCTATATGAATGAATCACTATGGCATATAAGACTGATACCACAGCAGCGGAGGAAAGACAGTAAAATAAGATGAATTCGGAAAGGGCAGCTAAATTAGCTTGGAGCTTTTTTGCTTTTATGTATATGAGCATTCACATCATGTGCACATTGGTCAGAGATGCTATTCTTTATTCAAATTTAGATATAAATACAGCAATATTACCATGTTTCATGATAATACCATGTTTAAAACAGTATACTGTAAAAGTACCCTAAACCAGTACAATTTGCGCATATATATTTAAAAATGGGCAGCACACAAATAGATATATGACAGTGATGGGCAGTAGCATCGCTACAAGTAGTGACGCTACTAGTTTAACTACATTTTTCAGTAGTATGTTGGCAGCGTCGCTGTTTTCCGAATCAAATTGCTTTTCAGTAGCGAAGCTATTTTATTGATCAAGTATTGCGGTAGCATCCACACAAGCTAACATTTTCCCAAGCATTTCTGACACTTAAGCACAAATCGGAAATACAATTGCTACTGATCACGGATCCTGGATCAGTATATGACGCCACCACCATACACGGGCCAATTCAGCCGCAATAATGTCAGTGACTTCTTACTGCGGTTGGCAATGAGCTTTTTGGTGTTAGCGCCACCTTTGCGTGACATGCTTGGGCTAACACTTTTTGGAAAGATGGCAAAGAGACAACGGTCTGTTTTTTGCCATGTTGGTACTGTTTGGAGTAGTTTATAATTCTACTAATGTGGTTTGTCCTGTGGTTTAAGCTGAGTTAAACATATGCATGCATTCAGATAATAATACATACACACTCTCGACACCTTTTGTTATTATGTTTGTGTTTGTTGCCAAATTGGTTTAGAACAATTGTTAAATAAATAATTGCACAATCATGCATGCCTATCTGTTTGAATGTAATTTTTTTTTATCACTAAGGTAGCATTGATTTAAAGTTGGTTCAATTAAAAAAAAAATGACCATGTTGCTGTAGCTTAGCTTGCTACATTTCTCAGAGTAGTAGCTTTAGTGTAGTTAAGCTTAATTCAATGCACTGCTATTTATGTATATTGTGATATTTACTAGCAATTTTTTGAGTAAGAATTGTTTCTACAACCACAAAAAAAATGTTTTTCTCAATATAAGAGACACAGAGAGCCTATTCCAAGAAGAGACAAGAAAATGCTTTGCATAAACATACTGTTCCAGACAGTCAAAACAGCTGACATACACAAATACACAAATCAGTAATACCTTTAGTGCTTGTGTTGACATAGTATTTTCGTCCCTCAGGCGATCTGTAGCTTTTCCAATCCACAGGAAGAGACACACTCTCTATTTCGTCTGCTGGCATACTGCAGGAGACAACTGGCTGCTGCTACAAAAACAAGCATCGAAAATACACACATACCTTTCAGGCAATGGGTTTATAAATAGTTTTATATTCAATCAATCAGCACATCATAATGATTACTGAAGGACTGTGTGAAACTGAAGACTGGATTAATGATGCTAACATATATTCAAACAGAAAACATATGAACTATGAACTCATCTGATGTCGTGTTGGGACGTTGTCAGAAAATAATAATTTTTGGCCAAAATTAGGTTTTCATTAAATTATTAATCTGTATTAATCTTGTCTATCATCTCTGAACATGCATTTGGGCTCATTTGTTCACCAACTGGCGTGCTGGTATAAAAAAAGAGGTTTGATCAGGCGTATTGTTGGAATCTTGCTATTTTTAAGAACTGAAAATAGACTGCACCATATACCAGCTCACACTTGGTCTAAGTCTAAAGTCAATGGTGCAATTCAAATATATATTTTTTTTGTTATTTAAAGAGCGTGTTAGTAGAAAATGTGCCTCTGGGCGAGTCCACGGTGTGCAATCACTTTACTTATTACACATAGGGATGCACAGCACACAAACATGCTGGACATTAAAAATAAAAGGAACACAGTGTAAAATAATATTATTGTGTAGGCTACATAAATATGAAGCCCCAAATTTTTCCAGTCGTTACACTAGCAACAGTGGATTTAGAAACACCCTAAGTGCACCATGTGCTTAGATCATTAAAACAGGTATATGGTTTAATTGAAAAATATGACTATATGAAGCCGAACAAAGTATTCATATTGTAGCACTGTTAAAGCTGAAGCTGTTTGACCTAACAATGGATAAACAGTGTTCAGGAAACATGAAAAAAAAAAAACACATATTGCAATTTCATTTGTGTCCCAGAAATGTAAACAATTTTATTTGTCAAAGTGTGTTTTTACTGTTTGCAACTGAAACAATTGCTCAAATCTACTTTCATGTTGTGTACTGAGAAAAAAACATAGTAATGTGTATAAGACCTTGTTCTTAGGCTATGGCTCAATAAGTTGTGAATGTGCTAATTCCAGTGATGAGAACGTTTGTACTTGATCATTACATGCGTGCTGCAGATGTAGTGTTTAGAATTTGATCTAGTGTTATGATGTCTGTTATGTTCCCATAAGATAAAAAAAAAATCACGTCAGGCAAGTGTGTGATTTACACAGTCTATATGGTCAGCATTTCTAGCCTTTACAGCCAAACGATCGTGTGTGTGCATAACAGCTACTGACAGCCTAAGCACTTTTCTCCACCACGGTAACCAAAAAAATCCAAACAAACCTTATTTTATGTTGTATAAACTTTTTTAAATGTTTAAAATAACTAAACATACAAAAGCTTAAACTCTGCATTTTGTAAAAATGCAAAACTCTGCCCAAAGGCACCAGTCTAGATGTACAGCAACAGCAATGGTTGGGTCAACAAGAGTGAATTATGTTCAGGGAACATTCACAGAACATGTCTAATGAAATGGGTGTGATCTCACTATATTAGCATGAATTTTACTCATCAGTACAGTTAACTTACTTAAAGTTCAAATAAATCAGTTCAAATGAATGGAAATAGGTGTCATAATTTATTAAGTCAGATCAAGAAGCTATTTTTTTTTGAGTGTGGACTGATCCCTCTTTTGATGCAAAACATAAAAGAGATTCCACACCCACTCCGTGCACGCTTCTTTTTTCTCTCTGTCTGAGCCTCTCTACCTACATCAGTCCCTCCATTTATCTGCC
Organism: Enteromius afrohamiltoni; assembly: GCA_034779775.1. NCBI lineage: Eukaryota > Metazoa > Chordata > Actinopteri > Cypriniformes > Cyprinidae > Enteromius > Enteromius afrohamiltoni. The sequence goes on from JAUYWG010000033.1 coordinate 20,039,424, forward strand.
TCATACTCTATCTGCTAAAGGAAACACGGAAAGTGGAGGTTTCTCCCCACGAGGCAGTGTTTATTCTGTGCCATTCTGTCACCAGTTAAGATGAATTACGATCAGTCATTTTAAGCAAAAGCGACTAAAATGCTTTTAACTGGCCACTAGCATGATTCTTAGCAGTGATTTAAGGATTTAAGGAGGAAATTAGCCCTTGTTCTTTCTTAAACCTTGCATCATACACATGAAGCTGTATTGACACATAAAAACAGACTTATACAGTGCAGTATTATTTTAAATGACTAATATACTCTACTAGTCGACTAATCGCACATTTATTAATTAACCATTTAAATCATTATAATGAGTCTTTAATTGCACATAGCCTAATAAGCCTTCAAGCACAAGCAAAAAGCTTGCTACAGCACATGGGCAGAAGTAATGATTATGAATGCGTCAGGAAAAAATCCCAAAAAGGAGGCAGCATTAACATAATAATTCATTGATAAACTAGTGCTTTCTTTGTTTGTGATTTAGGAGTTGAAGTTAGCGACACTGATCTCTCATCTCCACAGTAGAGGATGTGTCTGTGTTTCATAAAGATTACATAATATGAGAATATTTGTTTTCCATTTGAATTGGTTTACTTGAAAGTACACTTCATTTCATTCACTATAGAGATATTTTTGTGTGTGGAAGGTAAAGATATACATTGAGTTTTGCGCACGAGTTCACAGAGACTGAAGTAGCAGAAAGCATGTTTACAAAAGCACAGTATTGTGAGAGCACACAAATAAATGCAGAATCTTTACGAAAGATGCATTACTTTTAGCTGTACGAACAAAAAGTAGGGGCAATTTTAACAGTAATTGACCACCCTGTTTTTTTTTTTTTTTTTTTTCATTTATTATTTTGATTTAATTTTTATTATTTTATTAATTTATAAATTTGTTTTTGTGAAAGGGCTGTTGTTTGTATTTTATTTTTTAAAAAATGATTAAATAATACAATTTATTATTAATTTATTTATTATATTAATTAATTAATATTAATTAGTATTGTTTAATAATTTATTTGGCAGATTTATTTATATTAAGTTATAAGTTATATTATATAATAGTTAAGCATTACATCATTTCCGTCATCAAGAGGGATCGCGGACACTCGTGCACACTGTCCGAGTGCAGGTAATTTTTTGAGACAGCACGGACTGTTTATAAAATAGACGATGATGTCTATAGAAACGGCCATAATGATCCTTACAAATATAAACATGTTTTATTATTAGCATATACAGATTGTGTACGTAAGTTATAAAGTTTACTCTGCTCTTCTCCCTGTTTACCGGAGACTTACTTAACGTGTTTCGGGAGGAGAGGAGAATGTCGTGTTGTAAATCCCACAGCTCGGATTCAGCATGAACTAACATGGCGGCGCCCATCACCCGGTATCAACTCACACGGTCATTATAAAAGTGTTTAAACTACCAAATACATTTCCTTGATTCCACAGATTTCAGCATCGGCATATAATATTGCATAATACAGTTTTTTTTATATGAATAATAAAAATAAAAATAAATGAAAGAAATAAGTATCCATGTAGCATGACTGCAGTGCGTCACATGATGCGTCACCATGGAAACAGTAAGGCTAACATTCCAAAATAAAGGTCCCCCAAAAAACTCTGGGGGATCAGCTAGAGTATTTTAAACTTGTGTGTTTCCATATTCCAGTTCAGCATCGTTGTTATGCCACTTTAATATTAGATTGCGACTACATTAAGATGAATTCAGTTTTTAAAATTAATTGCATGTGTGTGTAGCTATATATATATATATATATATATATATATATATATATATATACCGATTTATAGTATCTGAGATTTATAGAGATTTATTCTA
>JAUYWG010000033.1:20042250-20055698 GCA_034779775.1 Enteromius afrohamiltoni
ATTCAGTCTGAAACATGAAGATACTGAGGAACAAACAGGTTGGTTTCATTCTCAAAGCTGAACTTAATCAGTTGATTCTTATTAAAATGTGTAGTTCTACAGAAATGAATGATATTATTGAAGAAACTCATGATTGTAAGTGGTTTAAAAAATTTCTAAATTTCAGTAATTTCACAGTCCATCTTGAAAAAGTTGAGTTTCATCAGTTCTCTGGGTCTGATTATAGCACTTTTAACATAGCTTAGCATAAATCATTGAACCTGATTAGATCAGAAGCATATCGTTTCAAAAATTACCAAAACTATTTTTTATTTTTGTATTTATTCAATTTACACACCAAAATGACAAACAGAAAATAATGACATACAATAAAAAAAGACATCAACAACAACATCAAAACAACTAAAATTAGATTGAAAAAATAACAAAACAATAGCTTAGTATCAAATATATGCTACTAACATTCCTATATAAGAGCACAACTGGGATAAATGGCTCTATAGAGATAAGATGAATTGTGAACCAGTTTTAGAACTTACTGCCATGTCTCTACATCTGTTTCAATGTTAAGATCCCTAGCCCAGCTATTCCCAAGACAATCAGATGTCAGGGAAAACATGAAAATAAAGCCTTGTATATTCTAGAAATAGCTCCTCTTTGATGAGAATTAATATTGAAAATACTATCGACAGTGGTGGAAGGTGGACTCATACTTACGAACAAAGTTTTTTTATGCAAATATAAAAAAAAATGGCAGGACACAGGCTTGAGTCAAGTGTTCAAATATCAAATCCCAAGTCTCAAAGGTTTTATCAGTCAGAGAGGGTGGAAAGAGAAGGTTAAGATACACTGGGCAACAAAGAGGTGTTGACTGTAAAATAAAGTGTTATCCAAGTTGAAACCAAATCCTTAGAAAGTTTTAAACTACGATATTATTAGAAAATGTTAAAGGTGATAGTGAGAGAAGTAGAAAGAAAAGAGACAAAAGTGATGATTTATCACATGCAGCTTCCCCAATCCTTACCCAGGGTGGAGGCTGATCATCAGAATTCCACCAAAATAACATATTTCTGACATTTGCAGCCCAATAATAGAATAGGCAGTGCTAAACCACCCAACTACTTTGTGTTTTTTTAAAGATACTTTAACATATTCTGGGGGGGTTTCCCATTCCAAATAAATTGAGAAATAGAGCTTTCCAAAGAATGAAAAACACGCTTGGGAATAATAAGTGGTATGCTTTAAAAAAGATATAAGAATTTTGGCAGTATATTAATTTTTATACAATTTACCCTGCCTGCTAAAGAAAGAGGTGACTAGCTTCTATCTAGAGAAATCTAGAGACTTCTTGGACAGACCTCTGGGAGTCTCTGGTAGTGCCAAAAATTACAGATAGGCTATTTTGTATGCCATTGATATGTTTAGTGTTAATATAAACTGTTTAATAAACACATCTGGCACTTTTTTGAGTTTCTTCATTGATTTATTAATGTAAATAATTTATATATTATATAATAATATATTTTAATATATTTATCATTTACTTCATTTCATTCATTTTTACATTCTTATTCATGTCTTATTAAGCATTCTTATTAAACACTGACAACTCCTAAATAACTGGTTTGCAAATGTAATAATTTAAAAAAAAAGATAAACTGATTGTTAATAAAGTATGAAAATACAATTATTAAACATTATATATACTCTAAAACCTTTGAGGACATTTATAAATGTGCTTGTAAACTGTTTACTAATGCATAATAATGTTGGAACAATGGTTTTTATTAAGGATGAAATAAATGTTTACTGTTAGATTTCTCTTTATGCTTTTAATGGCTCACCATATATTAGATTTCTCTAATACATAAAATAAGTAAGCTTGATCCAGAAGTCTATCCACTCATTGTTTCCCTGCACCTTAACTGCTGCATCTGTTACTAAAAGATCCTCAAGTGGTCTTTCACACCTGGATTCTTGCTGTAACGTGAGTTTTTTGATTCTTTACCATTCCATGGTCCCTCTTTGGAGGTGTCTAAACCTAATTCTTGGCAGTGTGTACCGCCAGGCTGAGTCTTTCATCAATTTGGACAAGGCTGTCCGACATTGGATTTCCATTGGACATGGGCTGGCCTTGGACATGTTCAATAGGGTATATTATCCTTGTAGCTTCCCTGTGTTTTCCTTCGTTGCATTGGTTGTCATCTTGCAGCTCAATTCCAATTTCGATCAGTGAGGATACTTCTTTGTGCTCTTCCATTTGTTTACTGTCCTCCTGTCTGTGTAGTTGTCTTAATGCCGCTGTATGTGGACCTCTCTTCTTTACAGCTTGTTTAGCAGCACTGGCTTCTAGGACATCATCTTTGGCTTCAGTTGTTGAGGTTTCTGTGTATCCTTTTCCCTTCTTGTTCAAATACACATGGAGTTCATAACCTTCTGGATGAGATGTCGCTAGCTGGTGCTGGAGAGAGAGGTCCTTCAGTTTCCCTGCGGCTCCATGGCATTTAGCAGAGTTTGTTTTTGTTTCGCTGTCAACTGCTGAAAACTCTTCAATAGGTTGTCCTCATCATTACTTTGGGTCCGTGATTGCAAGCCTAAAACATCAAAGTAATCATCTTGCAATCACGGACCCAGTGTCCTTCCTCGTTGCAATACCTGCATCTTCCTTGGGTTTTGGTTTTTGAGTGTGTCTGATATTCACCTTTTTCATACGGCATTGTCCTGTTGTTATAAAAGGTTTTGTATTGGAAAGCTCTGAGTTTGTCCTGTGTTCTTTCAATCTTTGCTGACCATTCAACAATCTGGATAAACGTTGTTGCAGTGATATCCCAGTCATCATACTTGATTTTAAGAGCTTCAGAAATCTCAGGTTTCAGTCCATTCACAAATGCAGTTTTTAAAGGCATACCAGTGTCCTTGTCAAGATCCTTACTGTTACTTACTGAAACGTTCCTCATATTCTGCAACACTTTCTCCTGTCTTTTGCATGCAAGAGGTTATTTTACTCCAGTTAATCTCTGCAGGTTTCAGTGCAAACAAAAAGGTTTTCACAGCTTCCCATCCTGCAACAATGTCCTCTTGGGATTCAACTACCCTCCTTTAAACACTTTCAATTAACCTGTTTTGGTCATTGTCCCTTAGATTAAAATCTAGTGGGTGTAAGGTATAAATCTTCTGCAGACGCTGAAGACTTGCCAAACCTTCCGTGGTTGTTTGTATACATCTGTGTACATACATTTCTTTTGACCATTTGTCAATTTGGTCTGGAGTGGCTGGTTGGTATATTCTGCATGGATAATATTTCTTTACCAATTTTTTTACAAGAGCGTTCGTCTCCTCATACTCCTCCTCATTGTCGATTTCAACTTCAGTCCCGTCTGTTTTTGACAATTACAGGAGCAAGTCTGACCTTTGTGTTCCTTGTAGCCTGAACATGTGTTGATTGAAGATTCATCATCACTGTCAACTGAGCTGCTTGAAGATTTTGATTCCAGTCTTTTGGAGAGCAAAGTCAGCAACTTGTCATTCTCATGTAACAGTCTTTCTTTGTCCTCTTTTACAATTGTTCAGCTAGTGCTCGAACTTTTGCTTTCTCTGCTTTGATCTCACGTTGTAGTTTGTCAGTCTCACACTTCTGCGGATGTTGTAGAATTTGTTTGACCAAAACCACAAACAGTCCATCTTTCTTGGTGTTTGTCCATAAGCACTGTGTCTTTCCATAAGCCCTTTTAATGTCGGGCAAGGCCCACTGTCCAGTCTCTAAGTGCTTAATGCTGTATCTCTGGCAAATGTCATCATGGCACTTCCTCAGTCCCAGCCTTTTGTCCAAATAAACATTAAGATTGTCCAACATCTGATCAATGGTGAAATTTGGAGGTTCTGTTCCGTGCCTTTCTGTTGTTGGTCTCATTGCAGACCCATAATAGTTGTTTTGTAAAGACTCTACAAGTACAGGAAAAGTGCCCTCGGAGGTGTGAAAACAGAACAAAAGGTGTTAGAGCTGTTAAAAGGAACTTATTCAGATTTCAATTCACAGCAATTGCTTAGATTGACCATTTCAGTTACACAGACAAATCATTAGTTAACTTAGTTTTCAGGTTTCAACTTTATCATTGAAACTGATCTTTCTGAATCCTTTTTCAGAAGGCTGAATTACTTTGTTTCATTTGTCCCTTAGACAATTAACTTCAGATCTTTCTGTATCTTTCAACAGAAGGTAAACAAACTTCTTTCATGGCTTTATACCATCTTCTTTTAACCCAGTTACTTTTCAAAACTAATAAAAATGGCTACTGAATTAGCACCCAGTCGAGAATTCACTATTCTTGCAGCAATATGAGTTCCAATGCTTTCTACGGCTCCTACAATCTCTGGACGAATGGACCAAACTGTTATTTTTTAAAAACAATTCCTACAGACAAAAAAAGAAAGGGCCAAGCCTCTGCTTCTACAATCTTTCTATGAACTGGCAAAATTGTTTTTTTTAACAATTCCTACAAACTCCAGAGAACAGGACTAAGCCTATCTGTGCATACGAGCAGTATCAGTACCAAACTATCAATTATTTTTGCAGCTTCTACAGTTTCTGGATACTTGGTTAAATAGCTTTTACAATTCCTACAAACATCTAGATAAAGGGCCAAGCTATAGCTTCTAAAATTTCTAGATGAACGGACCAAATTGCAAACAATTTTAACTAACCCCAGAAAAAAGGGCCAAGCCTAAAATAATTATGTTTCTACACTATGAACTTCAAATGACCTGCTTACTTATATGAGGGTTCTTGGAAGTGTTCTTTTAGAGAGCTGATAAGTTAGAATCTTTGAGACAGGATCAAGTTGATTCAAATAACTTGTGTCCACAGACGCAGTCTGAAGCTCTTCAACACAAAAATTGTAGAATCTCCAAGACCTTTCTGTCCACTTCTTGTTGCAGTTGGTGAAATCTCTGCTTATCTGTCTCTCCTGGCTGGCTATCGCCAATTGTTAGATTTCTCTGTATGGTTTTAATGGCTCGCCATATGCTTAACTAATCATTCATATTGTGTAGTTATTATAAAGTGTTACTCACTCTTATTAAGATTTAGTTTATATCCCGATACCTGTCCAAATTCTTCCAGTAAAATAGTATAGATTTGTCTGGATCTGAGATAAAAAGTTAAAGATCATCGACATATGTGTGCCCAAACCCACATATTTCATATCACGTTTTTTTTTTAGTGGGAGAAAAAAAAGATTTTTAAAACAATATTTTTAATAAAAAAATATTTTTTTAGCACAGCTGCAGAATTCAGCTTCAGAATTCAGCAGTACTCAACCCTTCCTCCATTTTAGCCTTTGTTTTCTCATGAAGTTTTGGTAGCACATTTTGTGAGAAATGCTCATTCTGGTGTAATAATCAAGGAATTTTGCTATCACGCAGCACCTGAAAACAGCCAGACCCTGTTATTTTTGTAGGGAGCTTGTTTAGCTCCACAGGCGCTGCACATGACCTAATACTAACATTTCAGAGCAGCACCACTGTTACATCAGGGTTCACTTTTAAAAAATTTTTTTATTTCAGAGTCGAGTAAAGGAAAAGATAAGAAAAAAATGAAAGAAGGTCAGAATAAACACACTGCTATGGGAGAGTATATGTGCTTTGAGTGCGGAAAGACTTTTTCTTCAGCGACGTCTACAAAACGGCATGAGAGGATCCACACTGGAGAGAAACCTTACAAGTGTTCACACTGTGACAAGAGATTTAGTCGATCAGAAAATCTGAAAAGACATGAGAAGATCCACACTGGTATGAAACCTTATAAGTGTTCACACTGTGACAAGAGATTCACTCAGTCAGCAGATCTGAAAAGACATGAGATGATCCACACTGGAATGAAACCTTACAAGTGTTCACATTGTGACAAGAGATTCAGTGGGTCAACAGATATGAAAACACATGAGAGGATCCACACTGGAGAAAAACCTTATATATGTCCACACTGCAGTAAGAGATTCAGTGATTCAAAAGATCTTAAAAGACATGAGAGGATTCACACTGGAGTGAAACCTTATAAGTGTCCATACTGCAGTAAGAGATTCAGTGATTCAGGACTCCTTAAAAGACATGAGATGATCCACACCGGAGAGAAACCTTACAAGTGTTCACACTGCAATAAGAGTTTCAGTGATTCAGGAGTCCTTAAAAGACATGAGATGATCCACACTGGAGGGAAACCTTATAAATGTCCACACTGTGACGAGAGATTTAGTCAGTCAGAACATCTGAAAAGACATGAGATGATCCACACTGGAGAGAAACCTTACAAGTGTTCACACTGCAGTAAGAGATTCAGTGATGCAGGAGTCCTTAAAATACATGAGATGATCCACTCTGGAATTAAACCTTATAAATGTCCACACTGTGACAAGAGATTTAGTCAGTCAGAACATCTGAAAAGACATGAGATGATCCACACTGGAGAGAAACCTTATAAGTGTTCACACTGCAATAAGAGTTTCAGTGATCCAGGGGTCCTTAAAAGACATGAGATGATCCACTCTGGAATTAAACCTTATAAATGTCCACACTGTGACAAGAGATTTAGTCGATCAGAAAATCTGAAAAGACATGAGAAGATCCACACTGGAGAGAAACCTTACAAGTGTTCATACTGTGACAAGAGATTCACTCAGTCAGCAGATCTGAAAAGACATGAGATGATCCACACTGGAGAAAAACCTTACAAGTGTTCACACTGTGACAAGAGATTCAGTGGGTCAACAGATATGAAAACACATGAGAGAATCCACACTGGAGAAAAACCCTATACATGTCCACACTGCAGTAAGAGATTCAGTGATTCAAAAGACCTTAAAAGACATGAAATGATCCACACTGGAGAGAAACCTTACAAGTGTCAACACTGTGACAAGAGATTCATTCGGTCAGGACATCTGAAAAGACATGAGATAATCCACACTGGAGAAAAACCTTACAAGTGTCCACACTGTGACAAGAGATTCATTCGGTCAGGACATCTGAAAAGACATGAGATGATCCACACTGGAGAGAAACTTTGTCACTGCACTGCTTGTGGGAAGTGTTTTAATCATTCATCAGCTCTACGCAGTCATACAAAAAACTATCACAGTTAGTAGATCATCTTTTGATCCAGCACTTTCAAGTCAAATGCTGTATCTTCACCAAATGTGACACAATAATGCATCAAGCAATGAAATATCATCTTTCCAGTATCATCTTTCAAAGTATACATCTGTCCAGACATGACAAAGAAACATTAAGTTCTCACAGTGAAAAAGGTTCATCTTCAAAATCAGCAGATTCAACTGTAAAATTGAGATTGAGGCCACAAGGCTTTATTTTTGTGTATAATTTTAATTTGTGATGTAAGTGATATCACAGTACTTTTGTACTTATGAGTTTCATATTTTGTTCAGTTGTAAAAAGGTCCATACTTTATTTACTCTTTAATGAAGGAAAGCAGAAGCTTTTTACCAACTCTTTCCATTATGTTCTTCATTGTTAATATGACTATTCTTCCACTTAAGATGAACTTAAGGATCCTTCTGAGCTTCTATTAAAAGTTGGAATAAATACTTGAAACCAGTATTTAAAGCTGCAGCCTGTAATTTTTGTCTCTCCGTTTTTGCCACCAATGTATAAAAACCTGGTATTGCTTTTCCTTGCAGAACTATACTCCATGTGTGGGTCGTGCAAATTAATTTAATGTGTAGAGGTGAATGTGTAGCTGTCAGTCACTGAGGAGTGAACCTTGTACTTCGTAATCACAGATTTTCACTGGATATTGTGATCTGAACATGAAACAAATATGCCACACTTTGTTCTGAACAGCTGAGGAAAAAACATTACAATAAAACATGTTACCAATAGTGATTAAATCTAATGATTGGTTAACTTCTATCACATAAAATCATGCTAATTATTTTTATATAAATTATTTGTTTCAAATTATTAATGTCTCGGTTACGTATTGTAACCCCCGTTCCTTGATGGAGGGAGTGGAGATGTTATGTTGTGAGGACAGACTGGGGTCATTACTTGGGAGCCCTGATTCACTCTGATATATCGAAAACACCAATCAGAAATCTTCTGAATCACTAGTGGAATTTGCATGCTGAACCACTCCCCCGCAGAGCGGGTATAAATAGGGCAGCAGGTGCGTCCACTCATCGGATATTGCTGAGGAGCCGAGAGCCAGGTCAGCGATGGGTTCGAGGCTGTGGCAGGGGACATAACGTCTCCGTTCCCTCCATCAGGGAATGGGGGCTACAATACGTAACCGAGACTTTCCGTAAAGACTGACCGAGACTGTCAGTCACTATGACTGGGATCCATATGGAAAGCGCCACAGCCAAGAGCTCTGTCACAACCAACAGCACTGCAATCATTCTAGTCACTCTCCTGTGTAGATAAGCTGTTGTGAAAGTACATCGGCCACACGATTGAGCTCCCCCGGGATGTGAACAGCACGCAGGGATTTGAACCTGTGCTGGCTCCATAAGAGGAGATGGCGACCAACGCGTGCACTGCTACCAGCTCTGGGCAGTTGATATGCCAAAGCAGCTGGGGCCCTGTCCAGGATGGCGAATGACCATGATGAGGCAGTCGTCGAGGTAATTGAGGATCTGGACAGCCACTTCTCTTAACGGGGCAAGGGCGTCCTCCACGACCTTCGTAAAGACTCGTGGTGACAGGGAGGACCCTGTACTGCCATGTTCGGCCCTCGAATGCAAACTGTAGGACAGGTCTGTGTCGAGGGAGAATCGAGACATGGAAGTAAGTGTCTTTCAGTTCGACCGCTGCAAACCAATCCTGGGGCTGAACGAATTTGATAATGTGTTTCTGCGTCAACATCCTGAATGGCAGCCTGTGTAAGGCGCGGTTCAGAACTCGAAGGTCCAAGTTGGGCCAGAGGCCACCACACCCTTCTTCGGCACAATGAAGTAAGGGCTGTAAAACCCTGACTTCATCTCGGCTGGAGGGACCGGCTCTATTGCATCCTTTGCCAGGAGGACAGCAATCTCCTAGCGCAGTACAGAGGTGTCTCGGGTTGCTACCACAGTCTCGAGCACACAAGTGAACCTGGGAGGATGCCGGGCAAACTGAATCACATAGCCGAACCGTATTGTCCGGAGGAGCCACCTCGATGGGCTGGAAAGCGTGGCCCACGCCTTCAGTCTCGCCGATAATGGGACCATTGGACTCTGAAGGTGTGTAGCGGTGAGCAGGGCAGCTGCGTTTAGCAGAGGGTTCCTTGTACTGACTCGACAGAGTGCCGCTGCCCGTGTCCCCGAAGGGACTGGCCGAAAGCAGTTCTGGCACTACCCTTGTCTAGCTCATCCTTAAAAGTATGACTGCCAACGGTGTCAGAAACTGCTCTTTTGTGAAAGGCCCAAGGGAATTGCTGGAACACACAGGAACTCTGAAGATTTCTGACTGCCGTTTTCTCTATATAAGAGCGAATCAGGGCTCCCAAGTAATGACCACAGTCTGTCGTCACGACATTACGTCATAGTGACTGACAGACAGGGAAAAACATCAGTACTGCATGACTAGGAGTATAGTGTGCATTAGTGTCAGTGATGGGAATAACGGTGTTATAAATAAACAGTGTGGGACCTCATAGTGAACAGACAGAGATGCATAAGGACAAAGATTCCAAAGAGAATCTTAAAATCTCCTCCTAAGTGTTCACTGACCAGCCGTTGACCTCATGAATGAAGGACCTAAAAGAACGTTTTAGACACTAATGTAATTAACACCGAATGTTTGCAGAAGGTTGGAAACAGTTGCCCACAGGATAAACTTTGACCAACACACCAGTGTAAATTGGGTGTTTAACGCTTGGATGCGTTAAATGCAGAGCACAAATTCCAAGTATGGGAAATCATACCTGGCCACTTGTCACATCCTTTCCTTTCCTAATGTATGCAAAATATGTACCACAAGGAACCATTCAGAGAAAGACTCGCCTCGTAGACGGACCTCATGGGGTGGGAACGAGATCACAGGTTAAGACATGCAACCCAGAGAACTTTGTGTGTGCATGGATCATGTGCGTAACTCTGTGCATGCATGTGCAAAGATGTGAGGAAAATATCTACTTGTTGCATCTTTCTCCACAACCAATGCATCGAGAGAAGAAAGGATCGCCAAACCCAGTGAGAAACTCAGAGAAGTGAAACTCAGCCGTGTTCCCCCGCTCCGCCCACATACCTCTCTCAGACATCATCAAAACAGCTCAGAACTGCTAAAGCCTCCAACAGCAACTTGCAAAAGAACTCTAAGGACCAATTAGTGATTGACCTCAAAGACGTCAGAAAGCTAAGCAGAATACCAGGATTCCCAGGCGAGCACATCAACTAACTACCTCGCTGATGGTGTAACTTAAAGAAAGCTAAACCTCTGCTTGTGATTTCTCTCTGGTTGGGTTCTAGAAACTAGCAGCAAGCATTTTGGACTCTAAGCGAATCATTACATTTTCATCCTCAGACAGTGTATGAATGTGAATGTGTGTGTGTTTAGTGTTTGTACAGTAGAATAGTTTTGACAATAAATTGTGTTTCATTTATTAAGAATCATTTGTCTTGTGTATTGTTTTGGAAAAGTCAAATATTGCATAGATCCTTGAGCTACCCTGCTCTTAGACAGAAAGAAACCTTAGACTTTTGTGTAACTCGCTGGTCACAAGCAAACTGTTTAAAATATGCTTTTTGTGCTAAACGCTGGACATATTGGACAATAGAGTATTTCATATTTCAAATTTAGGATAACCGTATATGAATCTTTGATTTCATTTACATAGACTAACCAAAGAGATCATTAAATAAAGAAATTAAACATAAGATAATTCCCCAGAATTAATGAATAAAGTAATTTGTTAATTCTAATCTTACAACAGTGTTACTACATTGTTACTGATAATAAAATATTGGATTGCTATAATTTATTTTTCAGTCCATCTGAATGGATGTGCAGTGTAGCTTTATTTGATGTACTATAAACTCTGTGAAGGCACACGGATCACTGACTCTCACTGACTCCCTGAGTCTTTCATAATATGCAGACTTGAAGCACTACATGTAAACCATCTTTGTTGTATTTTCCTGTCAAAATAACCAATTTCCTTTGGAATTCTTTAGCTTTATTCTTTAAGAACTGCCGGTTTCTTGGTGTGTTGTATATTGTTATTATTAGTAGAATTGATAGTAGTTTGTGGTCTTTTTATAGAAACATTAATTGATAAACAAGCACCACCACCAGTCCTAATTCAGTCAACATGATAGATATACATTCATGCTTCGTAATTCTGATGAATAAAGTTCATTATATACTGCTAAATGATTATAATATTATAATCATTCTCATAAAAATAATAATAATTATTATTATAATATAATTATATATTATAATAATTCACGGTTTTCCTTTTGGTACTGGGTATCACAAACGCTGTTTTTTTTTCTCATTTGTTATTATTTTTTATAGCCTATATATTCAAGCACTATACTCAACGTAATAAGAAGCTTTTATTATTATTTTTAATGCCTTATATTCTGTAATCTACTTTCTATTATAAACCATTGTTAGTGGTTTCTTGCAGTCACATGTATAAAAATAGACAATTATATATAATTAATTAAAGACACACACATTAATTACAGAATAGAGATTATAAAATATACTTTCACGACCTTGATGAATTCTGCTCATTGCGCTCAAAGCAGCGTTCAGGTAAGTTCCGAGATATTTACTGTCAACACGTTTTGTTTAAATGTTGAATTGATGGCTTTCTTTGGCAATAACTCACATGGTTTAAATGTTAGAGCAAAATTAAAACTCGACCAATGGTTTGCTCCTCTAGTCAGAGAATACTAACAGTAATGCTAATAACAATAATAATAAACCCTTTCAGAAAATTAGGCTTGCTAAACAGGGTTAGCTAACTTCAATATAAGCTAACTCTATTAATAGAAAGAAATCCAATAAAGGCACTTCTTCCGGTCAAAAAAAAATAAAAAAACTAATCCCTTTTTCACTTCTTGGCCATCGTCACTATTAATGGACACATAACTAAACTACACACTGGTAGATTTTGGGCCTTCAAATATAAGGGTGGAGCCTGGTTACATCCACGCCAGGCTCCACCCTCACTCCTTCATTCCTCCTACCCACAGCCATATCACCCTGCAGCCCAAGCCCGGTTGTCCACTGAAGCTAAGCAAGGTTGAGCCTGGTCAGTACCTGGATGGGAGACCTCCTGGGAAAACTAGGTTGCTGTTGGTAGAGGTGTTAGTGTTAGGCCAATCAGTCTCTGTGCTGTATCTCCGTCTGTGGAAGGAAAAGGATATCATCATTATTCAAGTCCCAACTCTCCAAACTATATTCAATATCATTACTCACCTGTTGCATTGCTCCAATACATGTGTTGAACTCATCTGTTGTAAATAAATAATATTTTTGATTTTAAATAAACTAAACAATAAACAATATTTTGTTGCCTAAGCTTATGTATTCAGTCATTATTCAGTGGTATACTAAAAATCCATATGAAAAAACGTACTTCTCACTGTTCTCAGGTCAAATATTTATATTTGATTAAAATGTGATTAATTAATTACAAAGCCTCTAATTAATTAGATTACCTTTGAGAGTAAAAAAAAACTAAATAACATACAAGCAAAACAAAATTAATATTTGTGGCTCCTGAGTCTTATGAAATGAAACGATCAGTCCATGCAACTAAATCGAAAGCCTCCGCAAACTATCCTGAATGCATTCACATCAGTGTGGAATGCATAATGTAAAAATAAATGTATCAAACTTTAGGAAACTGTGAAAAAAAATCTATGTATTTGAGATTGTGCATGTGAATGTAATCTTGCTTTTTTATATTGGTTGCAGCATCCAGGATAAGCACAAGTAGTATTTTGATGAAAAATATATCATATGTATCCTCCCTCTCCGCCCTGACACATATAATGGCGTGGATCTGGTTTGCTTACAACTGAGGGGCGGAATGCATATAATGTATTGTTCATCAACATGGTAATCATGACTATCCTGGATGCTGCAACCTGTGTAAAAAGTAAGATTATGTTCACATGCACCGATCAAATAGGGAACATTGACTTTTCAGATTGCCAACATTTCATATACAATAATGATCCAGACTGTTGTGAATGCTCTCAGGACAGTTTGCAGTGCAGTTCAGTTTCTTGCATCGATTCATTTCATAAGACACCACTGTATCATCATGAGCCATAAATATTAATAGTTTTGTTTGTATATATTTTGGCTCTCAAAGGAATGGTTACCATTGAATCACCAAAGACTAGTTTCAGGTTTATATATATATATATATATATATATATATATATATATATATAAAACACCACACACAGAGCACACATCTATTAACCGTA
>JAUYWG010000033.1:20080567-20091698 GCA_034779775.1 Enteromius afrohamiltoni
CACCTGTGTTGGGAAAAGTTCAATTTAAAAGTAATGCATTACAGTATAGTTACTTATTCTTTTTTTCTTATTAGTTACTTAATAGTACTGAAAGTAATGGACCTGCTTCTGTGTTTTCAATATAAAAGTTGAGTTTTAGCAAATGTACAAGCCATTTCACACCAGCATTGCTTATTACAATAGTTAAATTGGATCATTGAAGGTCAGGAGCTCTGGTTAATAAAATGGGACTAAATACATAAAGGGTTTTATGTTTACATATTTAGTTTTGGCAGGTTTGCATCATATTCTGACCTTGCTTTTCGCTGTTTGTATTTACTTTGAGGAATACTTTTTTGTGCAAGGGAATAAGTATATGCATTTAGTCTAGAACTACGGTAACAAGCAGTTATTGCACACCGAGTCTGAAATTTGGCAAAATGTGGCAGATTTACAGCTATATTTAAAAGAATGTTTAAAACATTACTTGTATTGCGTTTCCTCATTTTAGGCAGTTATATAGTGTTTTAAAATAGTTGTTCATGTCGTGTAAGTCTGACTCAGCCATAGTCAGTGCTATTATTCTCTTAAGCAATTGTCTAATTGTTTTAAGCATTACCGTGTGAAATTGTGTGTATAAAATCATATTTGTAAAACTTGTACCACCCCAGGCCTCAACGCCCAAGCCCGGAAGCTGCAGCATGCTCGTGCGCGGGTCACGTCTCTGTTTGTGGATGGGACGAATGAGGGGCTGGATGCTCTGGGTATCTGGAGGAGCTTGAGTGACATGAACATCTCTACAATGGGAAAAGAAGCCAGCGAGACCCATAATGCACCTCTACAGGAGGATCCAGAGGCAGAGGCTGATAAAGAGGCTCACCGCCTCAGCGCAGAGAAAGAGGAGACGGAAAGCAGCGATGATAACAACACGCAGTACTCCATCCACCTGCCCTTTGATTTCCCATATTTCCTTCTGCTGCAAGGATACAACCACAGACAGGTAGACGATGTTCTTATTTTGTGTATTTGGATTAAGGTGCTAGCTATGGTTCTGAAACTGTAGACATCCAGGGTTTCATACTTTCCCACACTGTATGTACATCAGTGATTTATTAAATCATGTGGCTTTTTGAGGAGAACTTTTGGCTTTTTAAGGCGCATTCTGTAGTTTGTTGCTATATTATTTAGTATATGTATGGCTAAAAAAGCAAAAAAGATCTAAAGACAGAAGACGGTAAAAACAGACATAGACAAAAAAGATTGTAAACAAGCAAGGGGATTTGTGGTATCTTTACGTGAAGTACACAAAAAGTGACGCCAATACTAGCTAAAGAAAAACTGAAAGCTGCTTTTGAAGTGGATGAAAAAAAGTCTCATTTAACATCAAAGGAAGGGCCTGAGGCCTTGTATTACTGGGTCAATTTGAGCAATTTCAGTCTTTAGAAATAGTGGTTAACCTGTGAAAGTTTGTAACTTTATCTCATTTACCAAGTTATTTCATTATAAAAACCAGAAGAAAATGTTTTATGTATTTGGTTTGAGGGTATTCGTGTTTATGTTTATGCTGTTATCTGAATTTAAAAGACTTGTTTTGTTTTTATCAGTTTATTTTTTCAGTTTTTATTTTTTTTAGCTTTAATATCTTACCAGCATCATTCTGAGATGCTACGTATGTTTGATAAAATGGTCTAAAATTGACATATTTGTCAATATAAGAAACAAGCATCGCCAAATATCCCTGACTCCAGTTAAGGAAGCTTTCCCAAAACTTACATAAGTAATTGAAGCTGACCGTGCAGTAAAGTCTTGACTTCAACATTTTAATCTGGTGAGGAGTCTCCTGCCTCACTGTAGAGAGAGAGAGAGGAGGAGTTTTCCTCAGGACTGGCTCAGGTCAGAGTCACAGTCACAGGTGTCTCTAGGCGTCCCGGGACAGGCCGGCAGTGTTAGAGGAGCTGAACTAGAGCTCAACACGAGGGCTGCCTGCAGCAGCTTACCTCTCACACAGTAGGAGTCCAAGCACATGAGAGAAACGCTGAATCCCACAAGCCCTTAATAAACCCACATATCCAACCGATTAAAAGCAACAGCGTAGACAAAATAGACTGAGGCCCGAGCACCAGTGCTTGTGTTATATACTTTATAAACTGTGTATCCCACATGCAAATTTAAAACCCCTTAAGACTTATATTTATAGAGTTTCAAATGAATGCTGCTCTTTCAGACCTTTCATTGATCAGAAAGTCCTGAAAAAATATTAATTAACACAGCCGTTTTCAACATTGTTAATACTAAGAAATACTAAGTTAATACTCAAATAGTAAAGTTATTTTATGTTGTAGTAATATTTCACAATATGCGCTTTTCTTTATTTTTCATCCGGATGTTACACTGCTTTTTTTTAGCTTCGATTTTTGGTTTTCAGCCAAAATATCTACAAATTCTTCAATCAAGAAGGGTTTTCTAGACAAGTAAATACTTTGTTTTCTAAAAACAAGTCAAAATTATGTTTTTGCTTTGAAACAAGCGAAATAATCTGCAGATGATGTAAGCTTAATAATCTTATTTTAAAATAATCTAGTTTTCTGTTTGAAATAAGATTATTTAGCTTGCCCCTTTGGCAGATTATTTTGTTGTTCTAAGCAAAAGCTCACTTATTTTTGATGATTTTCTTTAAACAAGACAATCTTGTTTACTTGTCTAGAAAATCCTTCTTGATTTAAGAATGTCTAGATATTTTGGCTGGAAACAAAACCAAAAAAATCAGTGCAGCGTACAGTTTTTCCTCAAGCTCCACAGATTTCCTATCAATATTATTCACCACCACAAAGGGCGCAGGTATATTTTGTCTTCATCTGAAACAGTATAATTTCTAACATGCTTGTGGCATTTTATTCCATCACACCATCACAGTTGAAATCAATTCTATTGATTAAATGTACAAAATCTGTAGTTCCACCCAATCATCCATCTATTCTCTAAAGCACTTGTCCTGTGTAGGTGCCGGAGCCTCCATTGGATAAATGACCAGCCCAAAGCTGCAAAAAGTTTCCCTAAAATGAAATCAGTCAGTCAGTTTTCTGCTGTTTGTAGAACATGTCAAATGTAGCAATCTGTGTGGGAAAGCCAAGCAGGTTTTCAGAGACAGGAACTGTGCTACCCTGCTATTCCTCAGTCAGCATTTCTGAGTATGCATTGTCACGGGAGTGCTAGTTTTTGCATCTACACTCTACACTGCAAAACCAGAACTATACAATGCGACCACAGAAATAAACAGACATATTTAAAATAAACACATAAAATGCCATTCACAAGCCATTTTTGAATGTGGAATGTTTACATATGAAGTTATATCCAATGAGAATCCATCTGCAGTTGATCTGATTGAGAAAAGTAGAAAGGAGCCAGTTAAATAGTTTCAGAAGCGTAGAAAGTTACTATAATTTCATTTAAGATTATGAAGACAGAGTTTGCTCAAGCGTATGCATGTGAGAGAGCGGTAAACGGGTTTGCGGTTCTAGCAGTAATTATATGCGCATTGTCTCGTTTAAATGCTGAACTATAATCAGGAGTTGGAATTCCAGCACCGTGAGGACTTTACCGAAGGTAATAATCAGCATTGTTTACTAAGCCTGCGCTGAGCCCACAACTCATTCTGCCACGCACTGCTGTTTCACTCGCTTTTGGCCGTAGTCCTTTGAGCCTCTACGTTTTTAGCTGGAAAAGTTAGTTTTCCTGTTTCACAATACCTACACTGGATTTCTCCCATCCTATTATAATCAACAAAACGGCGTATACTGGAAACTCTGGGCTTGAGGAAATGTAGTAATTAAATTAAAATAGACATAGTGTATTTAGTCTCATATGGAGTTGTTTTTCCCCACACAAATTATATGACAAGCTACATCTGAATTTGGGGAAATGTGGTTATGTTGATAAAGCAAGGCCTCTGGATATTTGACACTGTACCTTTAGCTCAGGCTACTTCACAAGAAACAGTTTGAGTCAAGCAAAAGAGGTTTGTAAATGGATGAATGAGAGTGAGTTTACAGCCTAAAGTGCTTCGGAGATTATCTTGGGTTTAGGAACTTAGATCAGCTTTGTGTCAATCACTCATAGTACTCAGAGGCACTTCTTCAGAGCTGAAGAACCATGTGGTTTAGCTGCACAAAGTGGATCAATCGATTAACAGTGCAGTCTGTTTTTACACCTCAGTTATAGCAGATGAAGAATTTAGACAAGCCGTCTTTATATTGGACTTGTCATTGCACTGGCAAACACATTGATTCTTGAGATATAAAACAAAACATGTCGCACACCTCACGCTAGGCTTATATTTTAAACTAGACACTGCATTAGTTCTAACTAGATGGCTGGATTCACTTTTTAATATCAATCAGCTGTGAAAGCATTTGAATTTATAATCAAATGCTAATTCTAGAGTTTTCATTATTTATTATGAATATTAATTGTGATAATGCATAACATTTTTGGTACTAGACCCTTTTGAGTATTGTGTGTTAAACAAGGGGGGGAAATCGAGAGGATGAAAGATGAAGGTGAATACAGTTTTTCAGATTTATCCCAAGATCTCTAAACTCTGGTATATAAATAATTATTCCCCACATGGTTTGTCCCAGTACTTAACACTCTCTGAAAGTTGATTCTGTTGGCGCACAGTTAATAAAACCTCCTGTTTCTGCTGTTAATCTCTTCTCAGGACTTTCTGATCTATCTGATGAGTGGGAACAGTTGTATATTTGGCTCCTCCTTTGAATCTTCCCCTGGTAACAATGAGGAGACCCTGAAAGTAGACGTCCTACTCTTTGCTCCTGACATCCTGCCTGAGCACTGCTGCGTACAGCGTCTAGACGCAGCCAGTGACCAAACCAAGGGAAGTAGCAAGATGCGAACCCTGCTCAGACCCCTCCACAGCGCACTTGTTACGCACAATGGCGTCCCTCTTGATGACAAGGTTGAGTTGTGTCCGGGGGACCTGGTGGGACTCGGGCAGCACTATCTCTTTATGTTCAAGGACCCTACGGCTTCAGAAGCCTTCCAGACCCCATCCTGGATGGCCACCCTGTGTCCTCCAGCCACAGCGTCACCCTGCAAACTGTGTGGGACGTCCGTCAGGAGAAGGAGGACTCAAAAAATGGCTGCCCGCTGGAGGGACTTGGAGGGCAGGGTGCTGTCGCTGTCCTATCAGGTGCAACATGAAGATCAAGTCTTGGAGAAGATTTTCAGTATGGTGGACGCAGGAGGGGAAGAACCCAAACTTACTCCAGCCTTTCTGCTGTGTCTGTGCATTCAGCACTCCGCCACCAACTTTGAGTGGGCTCACCTCCGGAAATTGCTGCTTTCTGTTGCTAATCAGGTCCAGCTAACCATGTGGGTGAGTGGAAGTTTATAGAGTACAATAAACAGCCAACAAATACCATTAAAAAGAAAAGCACCATTCTCTATTAAATGTTCTACCATAATAATACTATGATGTTTTTGGACATATATACCATGATAGTTCTGATATTTCTGAATACTGAACACAAGAACATGTCCTGTGACCTTTTGGATAGCAAATATAGGTCATCAGAGATTAAAGGTACACTTAAACAGATCAGTTCTTTCAAGATTTTTTTTTTCCTCTACAGGAAAGAACAAAAGAACTTGCAGCTCTGCAGCCAGACATGTGAGACAGCTTATTTCTTTTTGCAACCATTCTTCTTTCACGTACCTCTCTGAAATAAGAGCAGGGAACTGCAGTAACTAGCTCATTATCACCCATGGTGCTGTGGGTCCTCAATTCACTTTTGTTTTCTCTGTGGCGCCCAGTCTTGACCCGAGACAGGACCGCTTGAGCATGTCATTAACTGTTGAAGTGTCCGGTAATAAATCTGTCTGTGGACAGACAGTAGTGCTAAAGTGGTTTAGGCTCTGTTTGTCTCATGTGCAGATTGTTGGTTTGTCTAGCAGAGAGCTGGCTTTTCTATCAGTTGGTGTTTTCTGCGCAGTCTGCATCCTGATTTTTAATCTCTTTCCTCCATATTGTGGTGAGGTTTACAGATAAGTTCAAATGGAGTTATAAAGAGAGCTGTGAAGCCAGTGACATAACTGCACCAAGTTAAACCTGATTTTCTTAGTTTTATTTAATTAGTTTTTAAGATGGTTGATTTATTGGTTGGACTTTTGGTTAATTGGATGGATGGATTGGTGTTTGGATGGATGGGTGGGTGGGTGGATGGGTGGATGAGTGGTTGGATGAATGGTTAGATGGATGGGTGGTTGGAGGGATGGATGGATGACTGGGTGGTTGGATGGATGGGTGAATGGATGGATGGGTGGGTGGTTGGAGGGATGGATGGGTGGTTGGATGAGTGGTTGGATGAATTAATGGATGGGATGGATTGGCGGTTGTATGGACGAATGGATGGGTGGTTGGAGGGATGGATGGATGCATGGGTGGGTGGTTGGAGGGATGGATGGATGGATGGATAAGTGGTTGGATGAATGGATGGATGGTTGGACACATGGATATATAAATTGTTATATGGATGGTTAATTGTAAATTGGTTGGATATACATAAATAAATGGTTAGTTGTTTTATTGGTTTGGACAGACATGTAAACAAACAGAAAGGTGGATAGATGGATGGCTAGTTAGACAACATGACAGATAAATCTGTTTTTGATTAAATGCTTTTTGATGAAAATGTTGGTGGATGGAGACATAGCTGGATAGATCATTGGTTAGACAGAAAAATAGTTGGTTGGTTAGTTAGATAGTTGTCTGGTTGGATGTACAGATATTTGTATGTATACTGTAGGTGGTTGATTTGTTGGTTAATCAGATAAAGGGGTGACTTTTTAGATTGCTGGTTAATTGGTTAGACGGGTAGGTAGATGATTGTTTAGATATATGAATAACCTTAATCCAAATGGTTGGTTGGACAAAGAGATATATATTTGGATAGATGGTTGTTTGTTTGGTCTGATAAAGAATGGCTGATTGTTTGTTGGATAGGCAGACAGACAGATGGATGAATAAATGAGCATATAACATGTGAACACTGTGCTCTCTATGCTACAGAAGCACCAGTGAGACATCATCAGAGCAGCATGTGCTGAACATCAAGGATCTAATCCCAGGCCTGCAGCCGCTGGTGCTGTGGATGTCCAACTCCATTGAGCTGCTGCACTTCATCCAACATGAGGTCCCTCTGCTCTTAATGTGGAGACAGCAGGACAGACAGGAAATGGACAAAGGTACAAGCTTTCCCTATGTGATGCCCTACTATATATGTGTTTGATCACTGTGACATGATCTCTTCGGCTCGTTGCTTTAGTTATTGATTCAGCTTTTTGTTTCACAACAGTAGAGCTGGTACTTGAGGTCTTTTATGATAAGCGATAACATAATATCTCCATCTGTTCAGAATCAATGGACTGCCAGATCCAGTCCACACGTGCCGCCAGCGAGGAGGCCATGACTGTCCTAGAGGAAGTCATCATGTTCACCTTCCAGCAGTGTGTATACTATCTCACTAAAGTAAGTACAACTTCAAGACCATTATGTCTGTCTATTGATTAATTTATTTAAAGATTATGTGGGTTAATAAGTAAATACTACAGGTAAATACTATATTTAGTGTATTGCTACTAAAAGTATAACCTTATAGTATTTGTTTTTGATAGGTAATGTTTATAACTTCCTCCTAGCCCTAAAGGATGTAAAAATATGGAAAACAGGACACAACCATGTAAACACCATTTTATGTTTCCAGTCTGTAAGCCAAAATAACAAGGCAGTAAAGACATAGGGATTGGCCATAGCCATTGGTGAGCGAGATAATGTGTCCTCTCCACCCAAAGAATCAGAAACAAACATACTGACAGTGTATTTTCTCAAGGCTGAAGTTAAAGACAAATCCCTGTCTCTCTCAGACGAGCATGGAATGTTTTGGAACATGATGCTGACATTTGTTTTCTTGCTGGATTTGTCTGTAGTTGTCTTTGATGAATGTCTTAAAGACATAGCGACTCAAATTGAATTTATTTTTGTCCATTTTTATTTTCTCAATGGAGCATAAAGAAAGTTTTGTTTTTGATGTTGTACTATTTCTTCAATGTTTGAAGTGAAAATCAGAAAATCAAGAAAATCTGTCTTTATTGTTAAAAAAAAAAATCTTAAGGAAACGTCATGAAACTCACTGTCTGTTAAACTATGTCAGAATTACACCTGTTCTGTGGAGCGGAAAATCCTGCAGGTGATGAAGTCACCTTAAAACCCGAGCTAGCTGGAGACGAGAAATTCTGAATATGTGACAGATTAACTTTGTGGATAAATAGTAAATGGAAAGGTTATGTCTTTCATGGTTCGGTCCCTCCAGACTTGTCTTAGAAAACAACTGACATATCAGGGTTTAAGAAGACTGTCAGTGGAGCAGGCAGGAAGGCCTGAAGGCCTGACGGGGAAGCAGCTGTGGACCTCCAAGTTTGGACTCAGAGAGTTCATCTGTTTCCTGAGGAGGGAATATTCTGCTCTTGTCACCAGAAAGAGAGAGGAGTGTCCAGTTAAAGCAGTCAGAACGCCATCAGGAAATTAACAGGATTTTTTCAAGTTCATACTTCCTCATTAAAAATCAAATAGAATAAGCTTGTTTGCTCTGCTGTCCGGGGAGAGGGCTGGGAGCTCTGCGGACCCCGAGCCCAAGGGATTTTAACCCCTTGGTTGATTTCAAAGCCTCACGCTCATTCCTGCGCTCGATGAAACAATAACTAACAGATGGTCTAATGCCATGTCTCAAGTCAAGTGGATGAATCATCATATAACAGGCATCCAATACTGACAATAGGGGAATAGGAATGAGCGCAAATACTTTTTTGAAATTAATTATTTGAAATAAGCTTGTGGGCTCCTGTTTCTTTGCATGTAGATCTGTTTTCCTCTCGCGGAATTGATTTAACGTGCACGCCAGCATCAGTGGCGTAGATTTGCAGCTAAAGTTTATTTTCTTAATCATTATTATATGAATTTACTTGAAGAAGCCAGTCTGACATCTGTGATGTCATCTATAATGTCAGACTGTGTAATAAGGTGACTGGTTGGTGAGAGGAAATTGTATTTTCTTGTTAAAGTAGCATACAGGTCATTAAACACATTGTAATATGGAACATTAACTTCTTTTCCATTAACAATGTTGGGAGTGGTTTCATCACAGCATTTGTTGTGGTTGGTGGGATTCAGGCATCAGGCATAACGAATGGCATGATGTCATGACTGTGACCAAAAGGAAAGGCAAGAATGTATCAGTCAGTGATGAATCATGGGGATGGGACTGGGTAGATTCTGGCTTTGGGTAGGTTTCTTAATGATCTCATATGGCTGAATTGCAATGTGATGAGTGTGAAACACAAATTTCAGCTTCGTTAACTTTTGCTGGGCCCTGACAAATTGGCTCTGTGTGTGTGTGTATTTTAAGGGTTGTATTGAGGAACAGCTACATTTTCTGCTGTTCAGTGAATTTTTATGGACAAAATCCAGTAATTTCAATAGGTTCAATTGGTTAATGCCAAAAAATTTTACTATTCGCAATTTCGCAATGGTTTCATGGTAGTCACAGATTTACTGCTTGGTTTGAAAGTTCTGTGTAAGCCGTGCTTTGCAGTTTTTTCAATTTGCAAACAAATCCGTTTGTTTTTTTAACAAAAAAAATCTCCTTCGCAATGGATTGCCATAGAGATTGCGAGCTGTTTTATACATCACCACACTCCCGACAACAGTCAAACAACCTTTTTCTACTAAATTTTTGAGCTTTCATTTAACACACATTTGCGAAACAAAATAGATGTATGCAAACTGTAAAATATATTTAGAAGCAGATAAAAATTTTACATTTACAAAAAGTTTACATTAAAACGTCGATTTCTCAAAACTTGTCTGCGAGTCACAAATGGCGGCTAAAATTGAGCAGTCTGAACTAATTTCTGCCTAATGTTATTTAACTGAAAATAGTTATGGTGTAATTATATTTTTGAATAAAATTGTAGCGATGTTGTGCTTTCTACAGGGTCGAGGTTTCAGAGCAGCCAATAAAAATACATATTTATAGCAATTGCTTACGATCGACTGTTGATGAATTTTGACACCGTTTATATTATGGTGATTATAGAAATAAGACAGTTGTAAGATTTCTTTTAAATGATCAGCCAGTACATAGACATAATGAAAAGCAGAGCCTATAGATTTCAAAATAAGAGTCCTGTCCTGGTGTTTCTAATTTAAAGTCTTGCAATATGCTTACAGTTGTTGTTTTTTTGTCTGCTTAATATCAGTATTAGGCCTTTAGTTTGAAATCTTAAGTTTCACAAACAACTTCATGGTGAATGTTGTTTGATATTTTCCTTTATTTTGGATCAGTATGCTGTGTTTTTGTGAACTCTGTGATAAAATAAGCTCCCACTAGGCTTTTGGTCTTGCCTGAGTTCCCGTCTGGCACAGTTATCTTCTCGGCTCTTATTTGTTTACTGAATCCTTTTTATCTGTTCCTGAGGGGCAGCAGTGGTTTAGTCAGCGGGAAAAGTGAGTGTGGATGTAAGATGCTTCTGCTGCTTTAGTCTTATCTGAGTGATTCTCAGGATTCTCACTGGTGTTGTAACAATGGGCAGTCAGGGCAGAGACATTCTCCAGAGTCCAGTCACAGCCGCATATCACCCCGCTGAGAGGAAGTCAGCCTGTGCCGTACTTCCTGTTGGCTCAGACGCGACATTCAGGAACTGCACACAGCATTGCTCCTGGCTATGTCCTCTGTACTGAAAGTACAAATAATGTGACCTGCTCTGGCCTCTGCTGTCTCTAATATTTTGGAGTTAACATTTATAGAGTAACATACATATTTTTTACATTATGTATGTTATGTATTCAGCTATACATTGAGGATTTGAAATATTATAAACGTATATTTAGGATTGTTGCATGTGTACAAACACATTAAAAAAATTTTAAAAATAAGTTTCTGTTTTGTACTGTGTATATTTCATATATTTATATAAATATACAGTAATAAAAAATAGATACAGTGTATATATATATATATATATATATAATGTTTATATATATATATATATTTACATGTATATATTTGCATTCTTGTAT
>JAUYWG010000033.1:20101642-20113747 GCA_034779775.1 Enteromius afrohamiltoni
AAGTCAGCGCTGTTTGTTTTGTTTTCTCTGTCCTTCCGCGTCGAGCACATGAGCTGTTGTGGGCGTGTTCATGTCGCACGGATCTCACGTGGAGTTTGAATGACACAGCGATTGTAGCTCGGGGGCGTGGTCACTTTAAAATTAATGAGATCATATTGAGAAACTCATTATAGTGTTGGTTACTTACTCATTATTTTAACAAAGAGTATTTGCAAATGTCCCCATTGCATCCTCCGTACATCCTGCGAACGTCCCTAGTACATCCCGCAAACATACTTGCGATGTCCTCAGGACGTTCGCAGAGGCTATTCTGGGGACGTAATGGCGACCTTTTTTGTTAGCTGAGTGGTTATGTCCTTTCTCAAATATTGATTTGGGGTCAATAATTTATGGACTGCAGCTTTAACTTCTGTTCATTCTCGAAAAGAAGCATGACGTGATGTACATGACACAAACAAATAAAGCCAAATACATGCTTCATTTGATTTGCTGTGCAGGGGGAAACATTTTCTAACGATAGTTATAAAACTCATTCTTAAACACATTTCAACATAGTGAATAAATTAATATTAAAATCAAACCTCAGAATGTTCAGTTGACAGTGTGAACTCTTCAGACCCACAGAAAGCAGCTTAACTCCTGAATCCTGAAGATCATTGTTATTCAGATCCATCTCTCTCAGACGGGAATTTGATGATTGTAGAGCTGAAGACAAACCTTCACAGTGTCGATCAGAGAGACCACATCCGGCAAGCCTATTAGAGAGTTTGTGATAAAACACAGCTGGAGACAATCTATGTTTATCTTCTCGCAGTGCTAATGTATTAGTGATTTTTTTTTTACAATAGCTGCATTATAACATCAAAACATTATTATTTAGTTTGGGTCAATCATCAAACTACAGAAAAAATTGTCAATCTAGTCCACTCTATTAGAGTAATGTGACTGTCATAAATGGAGACAACTTCTACAAATCAGATTTTCCTTAAACTCTTTCCTTTAATCTCAAGCACTGTTACAATTATTATTACACATATTTGTGAATGAGTGAATGTCAAACCTCAGTATGTTCAGCTGACATTGTGAACTCTTAAGTGCAGCAGACAGTATCTTCACTCCTGAATCCTGCAAGTCATTGTTACTCAGGTCAATCTCTCTCAGACAGGAGTTTGAAGGTTGGAGAGCTGAAGCCAAACTTTCAAAGTGTTGATTAGTGAGACCACATCCAGCAAGCCTATAACAGAGAACGGCATATGCTCTATACTCATGACAATGTAATAGTTTTCTATTCTCTGACTTGCATCTGGGTCACCTGCACTTCATTTGCTACTAATATCACCTGCAATCACCACTTTCATTCATAGCTGACTTCAACAACACTTATCAATGCAATTATTTGGTTTATAAATTGCAAGTCCATTATCATGATGAGGCTTTTGTGTGTGTGTGTGTGTTTTTCTTTACAGAACCAATTCATTGTGGATTTAAAGACAGTCAGCAATGTGCTTGATACTGCCCAAAATACTTACAGTGTATGAAGCAACAATGGAAGATTTTTGGCTGAATTTCGAGAGGACGGGAATGATTCTGGAACAGATAAAAGCTAGAACCCTCCAGGTTTGTTTATGTCCATATGTTTTTATCCATTTAAGCTGCTTTAACAAGTTCAACAAATTATTTTATGCATGTATGTTGCTTAAACAACAATTAATAATATATATATATATTTGAAATTTAGAAATACATAATCATGTAACATTTGTAAGACTTTTTTTTAGAATTGTGCGTAGTTTAAATACTTGTAAATTGTAAAATAGGTTTTTTAATTAACCTAGAATCAAAGATGCACAAGATAAAAACTTTAAGATACTTAAAGTATATTTTGTTACTGTTTAGATCACACAATTATATTCCTTGTGTCCCTGATCCGCTGTTGTTAAAAAAATCTATAGACTAATCTATAGAAAAAGTCTATAGACCTCTATGAATGCTATAGTAATTAAAACTATGTTTCCCTAAAAACATAATTGAATACTCACAGAACTTTTCTGCAATTTATCACAGCTGGTATCAGTCTCCTTCTTCCCTCATCTGATGTGTTGTATTTTATAAGATCAATCTCATCCACCACCTCCTCTGACATCTGAAGCATGTAAGCTATTGCTGAGCAGTGAGCTGGAGAGAGTTTATTCTCTGAGTGTTTGTTTGATTTCACAAAGTCATGGATCTCTTGGTACAGAGTCTGATCTTTTACTTCTAGCAGACAGAGGAACAGATTGATGGATCTGTCAGCTGAGAGACTGTCATTCGTCTTGATTTCATCTTTAATGTACTGTGTGACTTCTGTGATAGTCTCTGAGCTGCTTTCAGTGTGTGTCAGTAGATTCAGTAGGAGATTTTGATTAGACTCCATTGAAATACCCAGCAGGAACCTAAGAAAAAGATCCAGGTGCCCATTTCCACTCTGAAGAGTTTGCTCAACTGCTGTTGTTAGTAATCCATACAGAGAGGATTCATGAAATATGTGCTTATTATAGTCACAGTCATACTCAGAGCCATGAAAGTATTTATATTTCTCACCCAAAGATTTTAACAATTCCTTGTCTACATAAGAGTAAAACACATAGAAAGCAGCTAGAAACTCGTGAAAGCTCAGATGAATGAAGCTGTAGACTTTCCTCTGATGAATCACAGATTCCTCCTTAAAGATCTCAGTGCAAATCCCAGAATACACTGATGCATCATTGACATCTATGCCACTTTCAATCAGGTCCTCCTCATAAAACATCACATTACCCTTCATCAGTTGTTTGTAAGCCAGTTCAGCAAGCTTCACAATAACTTCTCTGTTGGTCTGCAGGAGTTTCTCTGGATCTCTCTCATACTTCTGGTTCCTTGTGTTGATCTGAATCAGCAGGAAGTGGATATACATTTCAGTCAGAGTTTGAGGGATTTCCGCTCTGTCATCTTGTTTCAAGAGGTTTTGAAGAACAATGGCTGTGATCCAGCAGAAGACAGGTATGTGACACATGATGTGGAGGCTTCTTGATCTTCTGATGTGTGAGATGATTCTGTTGGCTTCATGCTGGTCACTGATTCTCTTCCTGAAATATTCCTCCTTCTGGGCCTCAGTGAACCCCTGTATCTCTGTCAGACGGTTGATGTACTTAGAGGGGATCTGATTGGCTGCTGCTGGTCTGGAGGTGATCCAGATGAGAGCAGAGGGAAGCAGTTCTCCTTTAATGAGGTTTGACATCAACATACCCACTGAGGAAGTCTCAGTCACATCACAAACTTTTTGAGCATCTGAAAACGTCAGTGTGATTCTGCTTTCATCCAGACCATCAAAGATGAACACAACTTTACACATGCCATAAATCTTTGATTCCAGATCTTGAAGTTCAGGATAAAAGTCCAACAAAAGTTTGTGAAAACTGTACTGATGATCTTGGATAAAGTTCAGCTCCCGAAATGTAAGCACAAACATGAAGTCTACATCCTGATTGGCTTTTCCTTCGGCCCAGTCCAGAAGAAACTTCTGCACAGAGACGGTTTTTCCAATTCCAGCGATGCCTTTGGTAAGAACAGTCTTGATCTGCTCTTTCCCCTCACATCCCGGTTCAGGTGAGGCTTTAAAGATGTCATTGCAGTTGATCGCAGTGTCTTGTGAGATTTGTGTTCTGGGTGTTTTCTCCATCTGTAAAACCTCATGTTCTTCATTCACCCCTTCCCTCTCTCCCTCTATAATGTAGAGCTGTGTGTAGATCCTGTTCAGCAGTGTCCGGGTCTCTTGTAGTATGCTTCCCTCGAGTAAGCTGTCATACTTGTTCTTTATGCTGGTTTTGTGTTGGTGTTTGACTCTCTGTAGTTTACCATCAACTGGTTGATGAAAATTTTGCAACGGGTCTCCAGTCTGATCATCTCTATGAATAAAATATATTATATATTAATAAAAAATAGTCTTTCACTTGTATTTTATTTGTTTATTTTTATTGTAGTGCTGTCTTGGTAAATGTGTCCACAAATGTTATGGGTCTCACAGAACAGGACTGACAGAGGTGTAAGTAAAAGCATTACAATGTGTATTATAGTACAGGTGAATGACAGACTGAATATGCAAACCCTTCGGAGCGGTATTACTGAGTCCTCTTACATCGAGATGAGACCGTGAGCTGGGATGAGTGTGCCTTCATGTGGTGACTGATTGCAGAGGAGATTGTTTGCAAGTGTGAATGTTTAGTATTCAGAGTGAAGGGGTGCAATGTGACTTCTGGTTATGGTGGTGGTGGTTTTTTAAGTCGCAGTTTTCAACCCTCGTGTATTAGGCTAGAATCAATCCTTCTAAACAAACTTAAGATACTTAATTTAAGTTGGTGGAATTAGGTACTTCCAGATAAGAAGCTTCATTTTATAATTTCAAAAAAAGTACTGGAAATATACCACCATTATCAGTTTTGTAAAGAGTTGTCACCTAAGATATTTATGATAAAGGTCAGATTTCACTTCTGTATAGTATGTTGGTAGAGGGCTCCCCGCAGTCTTCTAGCTCTCGTTTAGGAGCATATAGTAAGGATCTTAACGAGGAGATCACATCAGATGAATGGAGTGAGATTTGTCAAGATGCTCAAGTACAAACAGTTAATACAAGATTAAAGTAGTTGCAATATAATTGGCTGATGCGGGTATATATAACTCCAGTATTATTAAACAAATTTAAGGAAAAAAAAACAGATACATGTCCCAAGTGTAATGTTTGTAAAGGTACCTATTTCCATTGTATATGGAAATGTGAAGAAATATCGAAATTCTGGAAAGAAGTGCATAATATGATTGGTAAAATAATAAATTTGAGTCTTTCTTTTGGACCAAAGATTTTTCTACTGCATTTGTATCCTAAGCTTAAGGAATGTACCTGTATTTCTATGTGTATCTTACAAGCTAAACACCTCATTGCATTACAATGGAAGAATTTAGAACCACTATGCTATGTTCTAATGATTCGAAGACATCAATATGTGTCTATACTGCATTTTGTATTTTTGTTCCTGGTGTGTATATAATATATGTTGTTAAAAAGTTAATAAATATATTGAAAAAAAAGGTGTGCACTTTGACTGAGAGGGGGTGGAGCCTGGCAGTTCCGTGACATTAGGCAAACTTGATATGATGTTGTATGTATGTCCTGCTGTCATATGTCCTGTTTTAAAATGTGTTAATTCAAAGTCTTTGCCTTTTCTCTTCTTTCAGTCCTGGAGAAGATAAGGCTGCTGGAAAACTTAAAAATGTAATGAATGAAGTTGTTTTGTACATTACTTTTGTAATTTAGGTTATTTGTAAATTAAACAAAGCAATGGGGAAAAGACAGAATATAGGTCGAGGTATAGATGATTAGGATGACTGATGATGCCTGGTTAGCATTCTTGGCGGGCACAGGCAATCTGAGGGGTTGTGCAACTGTTGGCGTAACTTCCAGAGAATCCATGGTGGGAACCGACCTCTGGGGATTATTGGGAGGCCATGATAGACAAGGGCCAGTGGGAATTTGGCCAGGACACTGGGGTTACACTCCTACTCTTTATGATGAGTGTCATGGGATTTTTAATGGACCTCGATTTAACATCTCAACCGATGTTAAACCTTTTGACAGTATAGTGTCCCTGTCACTGGGGCATTAGGACCCACACAGACCACAAGGTGAGCACCCCCTGCTGGCCTCTCTAACACCTCTACCAATAGCAACCTATCCCTACCTATTCCCAGGAGGTCTCCCATCCAGGTACTGACCAGGGTCAACCCTGCTTAACGTCAGTGGGCAACCAGGCTTGGGCTGTAGGGTGATATGACTGTTGCTATCTTGTGCAGTGGCTCTGGGTCGGTGGCCATCTTGTGTGCTGACTCTGGCGGAGGAATGACGACCAATCTCGTGCACTGCTACTGTTGTGGCCGCCATACTGTGACCATGTCTCATAATCTCGCACTGCTTCTGCTTGCGGCATGATGGGTGATGGAGTTTGTATGCCTGACACAGATCTGGCTGGAGTGCCCTCTGGAGGAAACAATGAGAGACTCCAGCTGGATATTGTGACACCTAGAAATTGCTTAATTTTGCAAAGCAAGTTATATTTTGTAAATGAAAATTAAATATCTTAATATCTGTCACGTTGTCAACGCACTGATCCCGGATCAGTCACTCACTTACACACATTGTCACCGGAGTACTGATTGAGGCACACCTGAAAACAATCTACACTGGCATTTAAGCCACACTCATTCACAGCTCGATGACTTTTATTTCTAAATATGGGACGATTCCGTTTTTTAAGGGACGGTTGGCAACCTTAGTTATGAGCTGCTGGGTTCATGAATATTTTGAACTTTTGCGTTTTCTGTAAGATTCTCTATCTCTGTATCTTTCATTTTGCGAGTCAAAGCATCGCCAACCCATTCGCCTCCACACTAGAGTTTATATTACATCAAGTACAGGTACATTACACTGCGCATCCATTAAGATGAACTAAGCCTATAATAAATGAGAGTAAAGCCACATTGTATTGTCAGTAATGCTAACAGCATTGTAACAGGAGAAGCAGTTCACTTGATTATTTGTTACTGGAAAAAATAACGGCATTAGTAACAGCGTTTATTTATAACCCCATTATTCCCATCACTGGTAACAACATACACAATGTACACAAATTGTTTCTGATTGGTTCAAATGCTACACTACACAGACAATATGTGATACAAACATTGCAGAAAAAGAAAAAAAAAAGATATAGTTTCACCTTTGGTGAAAGGTCACAACTCCATCACACAGATTAGGAGGCTGTTCTATGGATGCTTCACTCTTTAGAGACACACAGCTGGGCTCTGGAGATGCTGCTCTCTGGTTCTGGTACTGAACAGCCTCAAAGAGACTCGTTTTTGTTAGCATTTTTAACAATATTCAATCAATTCAAACGTGTTTCTGGTAATCATTTTCACAAACATAAAAAGAATGGAGAATTAGTTCTCCACAACTTCATGTTCTTAAGATACACACATGAGAAAACTCTAGATGATGTTTTATGTCATGAAACTATTTTTGAACATTGTTACATTTTTAAAGAAGATCTAAAAAAACTTACCATTTTGCTCTATGCTTTTCTTGTTCTGCTGATGGTATGTGTTTTTTTCTGACAGAGGGTGTGTTTATGCGGGTCATAGCATGTTGTGATGGGTGTGTTCTTGTTTTACGTATGATTAAATGTCTCTCCTCAGAAAAGATAACAGTCAGTGAACTTGCTTCTCAGTACGGAGGGTTCATTGCTGTACCATCAGCAGGAGAAATTAGAGGATCCTTTTAAACATGTTTTATGTTTTTGTACCTGAATGTGAGAGCTGTGCAAACTGAGATGTGTGTGTGTGTGTGTGTCTTATCAGTAAGCAGCACATTAATAGAAAAAGCTATATAGAACAGTAAGGCTCTAATGTATACTATCAGGTGTGTGTATTGTACAAGCTAGATGATTTATGATGATGTGTGATGTTACAGTAGTGCTGTCCCAATTCTTAGGGGAATATTTTAGTGGTAGGGGAAGAATAAAATAGAATTGGGTTTCGGTCTTAGTCTCACCCAAACTTGTAATTAGAATTTGTGGAAGGAAAAGGATTTCAGCAGTTCATGGATCAAGGACTGATCCAATCACCATGTGATCTTCTCTAATTTTGAGACCTAAGTGTAAACAGTTACCTCAGACTGACCAAACTGGTTTTGCCTTGTGACTAATATTTACAGAGTCAGACGTCATTCCCACATAACGTTGACTGAACCAGTGGTCCTCAAACCGGTCTGATGCACACAAAAGTGTTTCGAAATCGTCGTTGGACTGGTTGAAATACAGGATTTATGCGAGATGTGTGTTTTGTATTCTCTAATGTTCCCCCTGGAAACAAAGGTACTGTGACGCCAAAAACCTCACAAAAGAAGAAAGCCATCATGTTTACAACTGTGATATGTGCTTAAGAAAAAATACATGTAACTATGTAAAATATTTTATGTTCAAAGAGTTTAGGGAGTTTTACACACCTGTCTGTTATTTAAGGCGACATTTCCACACCCTGAAATGTGACACTGAACGAAATGAACTGTGTTTTATTGATATCATATACAGATTGTGTAGGTAACTATGTTAACTCTGTTCTTCACCTAGTTTACTGGAGATGTACATGTTTCAGGAGGAAAGGATGAATTTGTGCTTTGTAAATCCCGTGGCTTGGATTCAGCATGAACCAGGCCCGTCGCCATGCTTACATGATCCAGATTTAACTTAATAATGAGAATAAAAAACGTTAATTTTACTGATATAGGCAATGAATATTATGCGTAAAATCACAAATTCAGCAGTGTGGTAAGCTCACATTTATTTTTATTAATTCTAGACCGTAAGAGGTAGAAAGAGAGAGAGATATAACAGCCGTGTGGATTGTGTTGATTTGAGTAGTGATACCCCAGCAGCAATGTGAAGATGATTTTATTAGCTCAACTGTCTGCTCGGTCTGTAGTTATCAATGATCCTACAGTGTACAGTGTGTAATAAAAAGCTGTTTTACTCAATTCTGCGTAAATCACTGTATCGTTCTGTATCGAGATACACAGCCCTACTAGCACCATGTACCCTAGCAACTGCACAGCAACAACCTAGCAACCACCCCATGTACTTTAGCAACTGCACAAAGACAGATAAGCAACCACCCATGTACCCTAGCAACAATATAGCAACAGCCTAGCAGCCACCCCACCAGCCTAGTATTTTTATTTGGGAGATGGAGAAAGAGAGATTGTTAATTGTTAAGTGCAATGTGATAAAATAAGGCTTGGGCTTGATCTCTCTCTCTCAAACATACTCAAAACATCTCAAACATACATACTGTAACATATTTTAAGCTCAATTAGGGAAATATATTATATATATATATATATATATATATAAATAATTACTATTAATTGTGATTACTTGCAATTATTTATATTAGCTGCCAGTATTAACTGTAGCAGAATTGCCATCAACTAATCTGTTCGTTCAGCGTGCACATAGTGTATTTAGGAAGTTATATTTTCTTGGTCAGAAAAATGCCTTGTTACAGTATTACTGCATTAGTGCATGTAGCAGGGTCACCACCTTAAAGAGACATAACTTTGCAAAGCAGAATCAGAAACTCATGTAATTTGTGCAAAAGTTTTATTAACTCTATGTTAACTCACATGTTCACACATGTACATTGACACTAAAGGGAAAGTGCAAAGCAAGGCTTAACCCTCTGGGGTCTGAGGTGATTTTGGGGCCCATGAGATGTTTGGACATGCTCTGATATTTGAGCTTTTTTCAGCTACTTAGAACATATTATTAACCAACCTGTATTTTCTTGTAATCAGCACAAACTGCTCTACAATAATATGTGACCAAAATGAATTTACATGTTTGCATTTTTTAGGAAGAAATGTGCGTGGTTAGTAAGTTTTGTGAAAATAAAACTAGCTGAAATAAGGCCATGAAACTCATGCTTAATACTAGAAAGTTCCATTGTTTTGTACAAAGATATTTTGGCTTTATGGTTTTGCTATATCTCAGTGTAAATTACGGGTGATATTTTATGGGCTTTTTTTTGTCAGATCATTTCCTGGACCGTAAAAAAAATAAATAAAAAATGGAAACCGCCGTTTTCAAGAAGCAAAATCAATACGGACGGTCTCCATACAGTTCTTTTTGTTCCCAGAGCATACTCCAAAGGGGGCAGAGGAGATTGGGCTGCTCCAGGCAGGCCTTGGATGAAGGGTTGTATCATTGTGTGTGTGTGCTTGGTGTGACTCCAGC
Source organism: Enteromius afrohamiltoni (assembly GCA_034779775.1). Lineage (NCBI taxonomy): Eukaryota > Metazoa > Chordata > Actinopteri > Cypriniformes > Cyprinidae > Enteromius > Enteromius afrohamiltoni. Next base: position 20,111,497 of record JAUYWG010000033.1, read on the forward strand.
AGCTTGGACTGAGGCCCTTCTCCTCAGGGGTCTGGGTCTGACAGAGACCCCCTCCTTCTTCCCCAGCCGGCCTGAGCATGCCAACACTCTGTGTCTGCTAGAGATGTTTTCTGTAATGAAAGAGATAAAAATATAATAAAGGTTAATATTTTAATAAAACAATTTAATTAGTGTGAGAATAAAAGTGAAATAAACGTTTATCATATCATTTATCAGATCTTAAAGACAGTTACTCATTTGCTTTTAAAATACATAGTAATACATAGTTACTCTAAGAAAAAAGAAGCATCTATGCTAGAGCAGGTATTTCCTTAAATATACAAAATATGAACCACCCGCGGGTGCCGTGTGAATAAATAGCTTGTTTTTTAGCAGTATGCAACATGAAACAAAGAGATGGGTTGAGCAAAAAACAGCAGGTCTCTCCCCTCGGTGTTTGCAGTCTATAAATTAAGTCTTTAAAGCATTGAAATATATTCTACTCGTCTAAACAACTGCATGCTTGAAGTGAGCTTAAGTTCGTCGTTAGATAAACAGCGACTGTTTTTGAGTGCCGTTATTTCACATCCTGAGCTCTCCAAAATCTTGAATTATACTGAATTATACAACTTTTTAAAATCAGCTTTAGCGAACACGATGTGTAACTTTGAGAAAATAAATTTCATGCGATTTGTCTATCTTTCTCTCTCTATGCGTTAACCAAACAAACACACTCACGAGTGTTGTTAACCTAGCTCAAATAAAAGCTATATTGCCGACTTTAAACATTTCAATTACATGACAAATGTTGTTCATAAACAATCTATTTGAACGGTAAATTTGGGTCTGCGTCTGAAATCTCGCAATCTTAGGATATTTGCACGAACGCTAAAAACAAAACAAAAAAAACACATTTCGCTCCCCTACGTTTTTCTCTTTCTCTCTCTCTCTCTCTCCAGGGCCTAACGCCTCACAATAAAGGCGACATTGCTGACTTAAGCGGTAAATTGCGTTGCAAAGCCGGAATATTAATCTTATAAAAATAAATAAATGATATATATATATATAACACAAACAGCGTTTTTGTTAAAACTAGGACAAAGAAACGGATATACGTCTCTCGTGCTCTACCTCTATGATTTGGTTAAATCAAATTACGTATTAGGAAATCAGCGTTAGACAGCGACCGAGCTGAGAATCAGGCTGTTTGAAGCTAACCTTAGGCCTCTGACCCACGGTTTGTAATGTACAAAAACACTTTTTAAAGCACCAGTAATTAAACCACGAGTAACACGGGTTTTAAACACTCTTTTGTTAAATGGGGTCAAAGATCGATTTATTAGACTAACTAGTCCCAAGAAATTAAAAGGATTAAACTTGCATTTAAATGACCATGCGTATAATTTTGAAACAAGCACTAATATTACGAAATACAAAAATATAGTGCCTCTGCATTTACCGTTATGAGGTAGCTAAGAACAAAGAGAATCAGGCGAACACGTTAACGTTACCCTGATTGTCTAAACACATTGAGCAAATACGCTGTAACCGGAATACATGAAAGTTCCCTATTTCCTGCATTTTATCCGTCCCCCCCCCTCTCTCTCTCAGCGTTAATGTTACCCAAAACACACGCGCTTAGACCTTTATAGATATGTTAGTTTAAAGAAATAACTTGAATTATAATAAACACAACTAGTCAAACACAGAAAATAAACCATGCCGTTATACTAATCACGATAAAACACAATAGTGTCTGGTTAAAACAGACAGAGGTTCATTTCTCTCTTGAGCTCTTGCTGTCTAGTTACCATGTTTTCTCTCACTCTTTCACCGCCACCCTCTCACTATATCCTCCATACAGATCGACCCGACTATAACTTAAAACACGTAAAGGATAAAAACAAATCATTTGAACTCACCCTTTTTTCGTGGAAAAGTTTGTTAAACAGTGAAGCGGACGACCAACTCTGGTTGAAACCAATGTTTGAATGACGCGGGTACGCGCATACCAACCCCGCCCTCGCAGCTACGTCATCCACAGGTAACGTGATCATCAAAGGGGCGTCATCACGTATGCTGCTTCTTCTTTTTGTTTTCGGCGGAATGCAGTCACGTCAAATCATGATCATAGATTCTACCAATCGGGTAGCCGCTCTCATTCCAACAAACAGGTCAGCAGTACTGCCAAACGACCAACCAGCAACGACACCTGGAACCCGAGATCCAATCAGAGCAACGCAGAGCGCAGCAGACGCACACATCCGCTGAG
>JAUYWG010000033.1:20113847-20125011 GCA_034779775.1 Enteromius afrohamiltoni
ATATATTTACAGTAAAAACCCGGCAGCCTGGTTGCCGTAAAAATATGGTAACAATATTTTAGGTTTTAAGTAAAATTCACAGTTAAATACCATAATTTCACTAACTGATTAAATGCTAATATACCAACCTATAAAAGTTTTGTATCTTTGAAATACACTAATAACCACCAAATCAGTCACATGATGAACCAAAGTCCATAATAAGCAGCTTTTAAATATGAACGTACATAGAAGATGCTCAGAGTCATTCACACAAACACTAAACCCCATGGTGACTCATTAAACTGAAATATGCAATAAACATTAATTTAACATCATTACATGTAACATACAGCCATAATAAACATGATAGGAACAACTGATAGGAAGAAACAGTTATTTCAAAGAAAAAAACATCAAATTCAAATAAAATTTGACATATTTGACACATACTTAATTTACAGAAAAATGCAGAAACAACAATAACACAATGTTTAAACAGCAATAGAGAATACTTTGTGAGAAGGCCTCTAAACTAAGTTGATGTCAGACGTATGAAAGATTGGTGGGCTCGGCACGTGAGACTAAATCTTGCACGCCTGTTCATCTCCTGCCGTGTTAACTGAAGAACCCGGATCTTGAAGGACAGCTCCTCCCATAGCAGCATCCTGTGTTGTCTGTGTATCCAGCACATGGGAGAAGCTTCAAGAGGAACTGCTGCCAAATGCGGAGCGGCAAACGTGTTAACCTCTCCAGCTCACATGTGACAGCACTCGCCTCAGGAGCCCGTCTCTCTCTCTCTGTGCTGACTGATTTCATGCTGTGGCTTTAAACAGCCCATTTTACAATATAATCCTATTTTATGTTATACACAAATATCACTTTTGTCTGTTTTCTGTGAGTCATCCTCAGAAAATAAATGCTGTCACTTGCATTTGTGTCCTCATGACTGTTACAATTAACAGGTTACGCAACTTAGTCACATCATTTGATAGATAGATTGGAGAGTTTAGTGTGTGCTGTAAATGTTAAAATAATGAATTATATTGGAATGTTTTCCATCTGAATACCTTCCAGTTTGCATTTAACCATTAGTCCACCATTGGTTTTAATTGGTTATAGAGAAAACATATTTATATAATATTTATATAAGATATAGATTATTTTAGTGCTGTCAAATGATTAATTGTTATTGTGTACATTTATCCATATATAAATAAACACACATGCAATATATATTTCTAAAATATTTACATGCATGTATTTATATTCATATAATTTATATATACAAACATTTAAAACATAAACATAAAAACATTACTTTTTTTAAATATTTATGTTTGTATTTAAAATATACACATAAATACATTTTTCTAAATATATGCTGTGTATTTGTGTATTTTTTGTACATGATACTATATACATAATACACATTTTACATATTATGTAAAAAAAAAATTATATATATATATATATATATGTTGGATGCAATTAATCATTTGAGAGGACTGATTTCAATATATTTTTATCTTAAATATTTGTCAATCTTTTATATAGTTTACATATTACTGTTTATATCTAAGGAGTTATTATTGGGAGTCATAAACATCAGAAGTCATTATAACTGAAAATCTATATACTTGTTGACCACTAATCCCTTTATGGTGGTCTGCCAATATCTATTGCACAGTTAGGCCCTATTACTATGAATTGAAAAAGTTAGTAATCTGTTCAAATTTAAAAAAAAAAAAGACAAAATGGCACCATTTCCTGGTCGTGACCTCTTTCCTCTACATGGGTGGAGTGTAACAATTGGCCATTACAGCTATCAGACGCTTGTTCTCAGTGGAAGTAGCTCTTTCACAGAGATCGCTCATTGTTCTTGGCTCTTGAATGGTGAGAGTCGGTCCCAGAGGGAATTGCTGTAATTTGGGGACTGTTTTTTGAACCCGTGGGTCTGAGACTAGGAGAACATGTTTCTGTCTTGGATTCCATTGTTGCTGGGCGCCACATAAACAACAGAGCTCCAGCGTCACAGTCTGTCTGTCTGCCGCTCGTGAAAAACAGCCAACATATTAGCCGTCTCAGAGTGCCCTTCCACTTTCCAAACACTCATGTGCCAAGCCGCCGTTATGTAACATTTATCTTTATCAAATCCATCACTGGCAGTGAGCGAAAGCCCAAGAGGCAACCTTTTCATAATCACAAGGGGCCTCATGTACAAAGACTTGTGTAGAATTATTACTAAAAACTTATGTACAGACAAAGCTGGAAATGTGCGTACGCATAAAAAATTCAGATGGATGAAAACTGCATATGCGGAATCCCATGCATATTCTCTTTGCACATCCGAATTATAGTGAAATTGTGCGCACATGCTGTTATGTCCAATGTCAATTAACACATTTGATCAATTCTAAATTAATAGCAATGTTCTTATGTGTTTGTGCGACGCTTGTGTGCAATTTATTGCCTCTACGAGTCGCCAATGGACATAAAACAAACACGCACAAGAAATAGACGTACGCCAGACATGAAATTGACGTGGACCAACGCACATTCTAACGTTAATTTCATTGTTTTAAATCCGAACGTGAGCGTGAAATCTGGCGTACAAACAGTTTTTGTGCGTACGCAGCGTTGATACATCAGGCCCCAGGAGAATATGCTTCGCAGCAATGCAAAAGAGAGGAGAGAGGAACTGACAAGTAGTGAGAACTGTTAGAGGATTGCAGTCATGAGTTAATGGGCATTGGGAGTGCAGGGCACTCTGGGGGATTGGGTATGACACCTTGATGGGGCTGAATTACAGCTGTGCGACTGTCCGATGACAGCAGCCCACCGTGACACGCCACCAGAGCCAGTCACTCACACGATGAGGGTTTACCACATGAATCATCATCGGTTTAACTGACAGTCGAGGCCACAAATACATTCAGGGACTATTACTGAGAATTCCTGACTGTTTAGGGAAGTTTTAATAGCTGAAGGTGAAGTGTGTTGTTTCTTTGTCACCCTCAAGTCTCTATAGGGGCTTTCGCAAGAGAAGAACCTTTTCCTAGTTCCTAGAAGTTCCCACACAACGCAGGAACTAGGAATAAATTAAGTTCTAGGAACTCTGTTTGGGGGAAGCAGGGTCAGAGTAGGGTCTAAGACAGTTCTAGCAGTGATGTGGGCGTACGCTGATTGGCCAAAAACTGGCATTTTTTAAAAGCCTTGTAGAAATATTCACTCCTCAAACAAGGAACAGAGATAATGGCATTTACCTTGTGTTCTGATCTCAGCCTCGATTATTGTAAACTTTAGAGTTTCTGCTGTTTGTCCGAATGTAACCAGGAAAATGGTAGGACGCGGAAACCTTCTCGCTGATTCCTAGTTCTTAAAACATCGTGCTTAATTCCCTTATATACAGTACGTTGGTCTCCAAAAATGGCAGAAGTTGTACCTCAGTGGAGAAGAATTATTGAGAATGTAAGAGAATCAGGTCTTTGCACACAAAAAATTCTCGTAGTTGAGCAACTGATGTCACATGTGCTGTTTTACCTGGGCTAATTTCAGTTGTGTTGCTGTCTATGGAGGGATAGATGGCTCTCTGATATCATCAAAAATCTCTTAATTTCTAAATCTTAATTTGTGTTCTGAAGATGAATGAAGGTCTTATGGGTTTGGAACAACCTTTTTGGGTGAACTGACCCATTAAATTGACAGCAATACCATAGAAGAACCATTTTGGGTTCCTCAAAGAACCTTTCAGTGAACAGCTCTTAAGTTAAAAGAAGCATTTTATTAATTGATTGATTGATTGGAACCTTTTTGCAATTTATGGAACCATTGATTCCAGTAAAGAAACATTGTTTTTCAGACTATTTATGAACATAAACTAATACTTATATTCCTTAAATTAATATTTGTTTATCGAAGCGTCCTGAAAAAAAAGTTTAGACACATATTAAGCAATAATAAATGTTTTAAACATAGACAATAGTAAGAAATGTTTAACAGCAAATCATCATATTAGAATGATTTCTGAAGAATCATGTGACACTGAAGACTGGAGTAATGATGCTGAAAAATCAGCTTCGCTGCACTGAAGTAAATAACATTTTTAAATATATTTAACTGAAATAAAACCCACAGCCTTAGTGAGCAGAACTTCTTTCAACAACATCAACAAAAACTACCGACCCCAATCTTTTGAACAGTATACTGAAGATGATTTCAAATAGGACTTGAGACAGAAAGAGCAGTCTGGCTTTGCCCACACAATACAGTATTGATTCTGATGTGTTTCGAACAATACAATCCAGCACAGCGCTCACCTTGTGCTCCATGTGACTGCTAGACAGTGTGCAAAAAAAGACTTCGTCATGCGTAAGAGCAATGGAGAAATTAATGGCGCGACACGCTGACACGTCATTGTTGTTAAGGCCAGCGGCATGCGCATTTAACAGGTGACTTTACAGGAGACGTCTTCCTCATTCAAAGCTGAATGTTCAAACGTAGAATGAGCCTCTCAGTGGTTTAAGCGTGCTCCCAAGGCACGTTTGTGAACGTGTATGTGTGTATGAATGTGGGGGGGTATGATATTTTTATCCTATATATCTTACATTTTCTTTTGAAGACGAACAGTCAAAGCCGTACAGGAGTTTTTAGGGGTTTGGAACGACATGTGGGTAAGCGATTTATGAAGATGTTTTATTTTGGGCTGGAGTAACCCTTTAACCTTTTGTGGACTTTTCCATGATATTGTTTAAATAAATGTGGTCTGTGATTTTATGGAGGACTCTGAGTCCTGCATAATCTATTCAGTCAAGCACACATGCGTGGACTATATTATTAGGCTCAACATAAGCCGCCTTTGCTCATAGTCCTCATCCTATCATCTGAGCTATTCAGCACACACACACACACACACACACATACTGATCACAGAGTTAGGATTTCTGTACTTTCTGTGCAGGACATAATTAAATATTCTCAGATAAAACTGGTCTCTTTCATGGCCGCCCTGCACAAAGCAACAATAACTAAGTTACTTGCATTCAATTTCTGACGCCTCTGGGGTCCTCACATGTTTTCCACTGGTTTCACTGAGAAATCTTCCTAGCCTCAGATCCCTTTACTCTGTTTAATATCAGGCCACTGCAGAGTACGAAGGAGTAGATTGAGTGAATGGCGCATTATAGCAATTAATCAGAGTAATTTAGCGCAAGCTAAGCTGCTTTACATCCCTCACATAAGCAGAACGAAATGCCTCCACAAGGACACATACAGGATGTACAGACATACATACTGTTTATGTTATGTACACATATGACTGACTATAATTTTGCATATTTATCTTTACATAAACTGTAAAGGAGTTGAGGAATGATTCATATTTAGCAAAACGTAACATGCTTAGGGCCTACTCACTCATTTTTTTCTATTAATGCATGCATGGCTTCCAAATCTTGTTAATAAAGGGAATTTTATTCTTTAACTCACATTACTATTATATTTATCTGCATTGTTGCTACATTTTTACCAGGAGGAGATTATTCTTTGAAGGAAAACGTTTGCCCCAACCATGTGCATATCCTATAATTTACAAACATAAGTTAACTTTAAATATTGCCAGCTCCATAACTTAAATTCGCGAATAAATCACATTTCGAGAGGGTTTAAAAGATAATGATTCAAGGTCTACTAAAGAAATATTTCATGAACGGAAAATGTATTTTCTTGACTTTTTCCATTACCTGCTTGTCTCTGCCTGGAACAATATGCCCAGGTTCTTCTTGACTGCGGGGACTTCGGTTTATTATCTGTCTGTTCCTCGTGTCCTGCGTCTCTGAGCACCTCCTCGAGCAGGAAGAAATCTGTACGGAGACAGACTGCACCGAGCTCAGCGATCCACCGCTTTCTTCTCTGATTGGTCGGTTACCTCAGCGGACAGGTTTATCGCTGTCTCGCTCTGTTCTCTGATTAATTGCGTCTCGCGGTGGGCGCGTGTAGCGCTCCCTCGGTCTGTTCTCTGATTGGTGCATAATGCGGTGGGCGGGGACAGCGCTGTCACTACAGACATCCACAAGCAGCGGAGAGACAATAGGGCAACAGCAGCGGCTCTGTCAGACGCATCAGCGCGATGTGCACAAGAATCGATATTAGTACATCGAAGCTTTAAGAAAATAACAGAGAGGGCAACAGAAAAAAAAAACATTGCTTCTGATGCTCTAGATATTACCACTGAACACACCGGGAATGACAGCGGGGGTTTGCGCATCATTTGTTCCTTAAAAAGGTAGGAAACGTTGTATTTACGCTAATATAATGTAGAATATAAAAAAGCTGTGTATTGATAGTGTCATTTTCATTTGACATTGCATATCCAGTAAGAATCGAGAAGTGCTCTATTAAAATTAACATTTGCATAAGCTACTGTTTAGATCATGCAAATGCCTTACTTCCACAAAACCTTTCTTCACTTGTAATGTTTATTTATTCGTTATATGTATCGTATGTGTTATAACAACACGTTGTTTTGTTTATGTTGCGCAGTACATGCAAACAGCATACATTTTTTTCAGTCTTTTTCTAATTATTGACATAAAGGTCTCAATGCAGCTGAGCCCATCACTGTGTAATCTGCATAGGAAGCAATTCACTGAAGAACAATAGACTGCCAAAACACATCTTGAGCTGCTGTTAGGCGGGTATGACCCAGACCGAAGACTTGTCATTCACGCTGGATGTCATGTATGGCTGCAGAGAGATGTTTGTTTTTGCATTTATGTATTTGTTTTATTTTGCACACATGGACAGCCATGCACATGGACTCCCACATGCACGCTCACGCAAAGCCAAAGGGCTGAAGTGTAAATTCAGTGCACTCATTGATCTGAATGTCTTCACACTGCTCTCATAACAGGGATTGTCTGGACAGGATTTTGCATGGACAGCATGTTTATACGCAGGCTTCATGAGTAACACTCTGATGTGTAAACTAGGACAGATATATATATATATATATATATATACCTGTGATATAAAATGTTACATTTAACTTTTGAGATGTGACATTGTCACAAGATGCACTATAAAGCCTATACTTTTAAAAAGAGGTTTTTGGTGGATGCCGGATGAGCTCAGAATGCCCAAAATACAGGGATATAATGACACGAGTCTCTCGCTAGGTGTGAGTATTCAGACACACACAGCTCTGTCCTTTGTCTAAATGGCCCTTATTTGAATTCCAACATCTGATATCCAAAAACACTCCTGATAGGTCAGGAGTCTAATCTAAGGTTTAAATTGAGGGCCGCATTATTTCATCACATGGAGTCTTGTAGTTTAAAGGTCACTATAAATTGCACTGCAACATGTTGGTCAAGCAACCTTTGTCAGGCATACTGATGTTTGAGGTGAATACATGTATAAGACCTATAATGCAAGCTAGAAAAGACATTTCATGGCATTTGCACAGAGCCGTGCAAATATGTGCAGGCAGTGCCGTTTGTAAACAATTTTGCTGTCACTATCTGACGTATTTGCTAATTAAATAATACAACATTTAAAAGACAAATTATAATCATTTGTTTATTACATTATCCTATGTGTCTACAAGGAACTGGCTGGATTGTTAAAAGTGAGTGTTATATATTAGAATGGAGGCAGGCGGCTGGAGCGGCTGGTCGGGGGTTGGAAAAAGTAAAGGGCTGTTCGCACAGAATGCATTTTCCATTCCAATCAGGTGCTTTTCAATTGCTTTTAATGTAAACACCCGCTAGATGGATGTGTGTGACCATCGTTATCATGTCTTGCGTCTTTTGCAGTATCTCACACAGGATTTTTTAAGAAGCTGTGTGAAGGCAAATTAACTTTTAACTTTTACACGCAATATACCACTCATCAATATCATTTCAAAAACAAGCGTCTCATGTTTTTAGACACAAACTGCATCCCAAATGACCCATTATACACGATGCACATATAAACTGTACTCAGCCATGTAGTGTATGAAATGTCGTTAATAATCAGAGACTTATTACGGTGTAATTAAAGTGTAGAATTCAAGAAGCGTCCAGCATTACACACTTAATTTTTCACAGTTATGTAAGTGCAACAACAGTGACATTTTTTATTTTGGGGATTTTCATTGTTTAATAGGACAAAACGTCATAGAATAGTGGATAAATGCACAATTTTGTGATGCACCTATAGACGCGAACGTAAACATTCATATGACGTCAGCTAAAAGAAAAGATAAAAGATATCTTAAATAACATCAGGGACATGCATAAAAAGTAAAAAATGGTCGATTTTGATTGCATGTTGCATTGCTGTGTCTCCTGGCCAGCGGGGAGTGTTGTGCTTGCTGTGAAAGCAGCAGAGATGACTATGGGACCAAGCCTCGAGCACTTGGTGTCTCTGCTGATCTGTCTCGAAGCTTGAACACAAAATGCAAGCCCACTGCCTTCGATGTGCTTGATAGCACTGTGAGCGTTGCGTGCATGTGTGTGTTTATGTGTGTGTGTTCAGGACACAGAACCAACACAACCAGCAAACAGACCAGCACTAACAGGGCTTATGGGGCTCTCTCAAAAGCTCAGCACAGACACAGAACACAGTAGAGCGTGCTTTTGCAGAGTGTTGGACTAACAGACGAACAACAGAATGGTTTATGAGAAATTGAAGGTGCACAATAGGATTTGGGAGGATGCAGCGGGATGTGTGTTCAAAGCAACGGGTTTAAAAGGATTGTTCATCCTAAAATGAAAGTTCTGTCATCATCCCAGGGTCAACGGGGTCTGAGGTTGTCTGGACTTTGTGTACGTTCGAATGTCTTCTATTGTGTTCCGCCTAAGAAAGACAGGCGTACAGTTCCGGAATGACATGAATGGGAGAAATTATCCCTTTACAGATTGGAAAAAATGAATAGTTGTCTAATATTCTCTGGACGTTCCAAATATTCATTTCCTCTGCGCTCCTGCTTCACGTGATTGTCGTTGTGATTAATGGTAGAGGGATTTGTGCTGCTAAACCATTGGGCAGGCTTATATATCTACCCTCCATACACTGATTACTCCATAACTCCAATGGCAATTTCAATCTTGTTTTGAACCCTGTCTCGTTCGGTTTTCAGCGCAAGATAAATCTTCTTCATTACAGAGACTGATGGCAAAAGGTTTTCTGAAAGCACACAAAGTCCTAACACCATTTTAGTTTCCACCGGTGGTTTATCTGGCTGCTACTCGATTTCCATGGGAACAGAGTAAATAAAATGCACTTCTGTTTCTTCCGTGCTGACTTACGAACTCAGTCCGCTGTCAATATCTGTGCAGGTTTCTCATGTTCTTCTGTATGTTGCAGTGAAATGGTAATGGCCTTTGCACTGTACAAATACAAACATTAGGATTACCTGCACTAGGGAGCGAACTACCCTTGTAAATAAGATGTCTGCTTCCTTGTATTGAATTTGTACTTTTAGTGTACAACAAGTATATTTAAGTAAAATACCGAACTTTGATGATAATGAAATAATAGGCCACTTACAGTACAATTTATTAATGGCTATATTTCTTAACACGTGTTGTTTTAAGCCGTAAGACCTTCGTTCATCTTCGGAACACAAATTAAGATATTTTTGATGATATCAGAGTGCTATCCGGCCCTCCATAGACAGCAATACAACTGAAGTGACCCCAGATTGAGAAACATTGGTAAAACAGTCCATGTGACATCAGTGGCTCATACTTAAGATGATAGGAAAATATTTAAATAAAAAAACAAAAATAACATAATTTAATTCTAATATATTTCTCCGGTGACTTACTCTCTAAAATGGTGAAAGATGCTTTCACCCGGGATGGAAACAAGACTGATTACGTCAAATACATTAAAGCTTGCATATACGGTGCGTTGTGATACTCTCTAAAATGGCGAAAAACGTAAGTCACAGGAGAAGAATGGTAGTTCAATTATGTTATTTTAGTTTTCTTTCTCGTAAAGCGGCAAAACTGAAGCTGAGCCACTGATGCTTAGTACTTGAGTTTGTTATTCAATATTATATTTAAAGCAGACTTTACCATTACAAACGCGTAATCACAAATATATTTTGGAAATTAATTAACATGTATAGTTTAATTTACTATACATTTATATTTTAAATGTACTATTTAAAATATAAAAAATGTATATGTTGATAAATAAATAACAAAGAGGAAATAGGTTTTAATATTTTCATTAAATGTGGGTGATGATTTTCTGTGAAAGAGTTCATGTCACAATACTAAGTGTTATCAGTGGTTGCCAGAAGGTTGCTATATGGTTACTAAGGCACCTGAGTATTATGTTTCTCTGTGTGTGTGTTGCTATGCAGTTATTCAGAGTGTTGCTAGGTGCCTAAGTATAAAATCGCCCTCCCCCAAGGCTCTAACAGCTTAGTTCCCTCTGTCGATATAAGCCTATAGGATTTTTCCCCTCAGCCATTATATTGTCCAAAATCTCAAGTCAGATCAATTCAAAAAGTAGCAGCAACACCTTGACCTGTCATTCATGTCAAAATTATGTTTAAAGGTTGTTTGAATCATTAATCCTAAATATGAGCTATAGTGATGTTAAGGGTTGTACAGAACTTTTCATTCTTTCACTGGAAACGTTTCTCAGTGGCTGCATGTAGTAGTTGTACAAACATAGGTAAATATTAAATGCTAGTGCTCCCCTCTGAAGGAGTTAAATGGATATTTACAGTGCGAGTGTTAAGTGCGGTGGCCGTGAGAGCCCATACAGCATTGATTAAGCTGTTTGCAATGATTATTAGCTTTAAATGGCTAAGCGCAGGAATTTGGCAGCCACTCCATCTCTGGCAGCATTACGATTTTCTGTAGAAGCTGGAGGAGGAGAGCCAGAGAAATAAACAGTGAGCACAAGATGACAAGGAACAGGTCAACAAAGACTCAGCATATCGGTAATGGAGAACTGCATGAAGAAAGATCTGGTACAACATGCCACATTTAATCAAGAGATGAGAAACTGTGTGGGCTGCTGTCTGGATGTCCACTGGAAAGACTTGCTTTGAAAATGACACCCAGCCACTGCTTTTTATACTGTTATTGAGCACATTTTGTTCTATCTATCTATCTATCTATCTATCTATCTATCTAGTTGTGTTTGTTCAAATGTGAGCTGGGGCTCTTGGGAGTTG
>JAUYWG010000033.1:20125111-20136682 GCA_034779775.1 Enteromius afrohamiltoni
TCTATCTATCTATCTATCTATCTATCTATCTATCTAGTTGTGTTTGTTCAAATGTGAGCTGGGGCTCTTGGGAGTTGTAGTTGTCATGAGTGTTTGTCTGAAGGGAGCAGCTGCCACTGAAGGCTTCATTTTGGGATGAACAGGTGTTCAATTACCTAGCAACTACTCAGACTCTTCAGAAAGTGCCTAGCAACCACACAGAATACTTACAAACTATACAGGTGCCAAAAAACTACACCAAAATAGCATGTTCAAATTCATAGTTTTCAGAAAACCGTAGGCGAAAAGTGAGCGAAAGTGGACACTTTACTATCCCATGAGGTCACAGGAGAGAGCTTACGAAATACAGTTAAGCGATGCAATTGGTGTTGGTAGATCACATGACAGTGACAACATGGTGGTTGTAGTATGTTCGAATTTAATTTATACTACCCATTTTCACACTAGATAGAACATGCTCTTTTTCTTTCAACGGTTGCACCGACTAGAGTGCTTCGGGAAAATTTTATAATTTTGCGATGTAATGGTTTAACTGATTTGGATTTTCAGAAAGCTCTGCTGATACTGTGTTCTTTGCTCACTTTCTCTTCTATAATTTAATCGTTGTTTGAATAACCGTGGAAATTAAGTCATTACAATTAATTGGTCCAACTTACAATGTTTTAATAAGTGGTGATAATGTAATGTTTATGTTGTTAACAGATTACACTAACATTATAGCTTAGATAACTTGACTAAGAACAGACGGTTTTCAAAAGCTGCTTTTTTCACAAATCGCACCTTAGTCCTATATCGTAATAAAGGTGAAATTTCCAAAAATGAATCTTTAAAAAAAAACTTTAAACAGTGATGCACCAAATGTTTAATTTTTGTTCTGAACTGTCCAATACTTTTACTTCAAATGCTTTTGAAGACTCTTACACAGAAACCAAACTCGTACTATGACTGCAGTTAATTTTAAGGATTCGCTTTGTTTACATAATGTGTTGAACTGAACTGAATTAAGCACTCTATGCTCTTGTTTTCTGCTGAATGTTTCCTGTCAGATCAAGACTTTCTGACACAGTCCTCCTTTCATCCTTTTTGTCAATCGTCCATCCTTGAGATTGGAAGCAGAATGAGCTAGTTTTGTGCAGGGGGTTCAAAGTGTTTGATGAGTAACCAAAAAAAAAGCTTTCCGGCAGCTCCATGCTCTCTCTCAAACACACAGACATTTTCAAATTTCCACAGATGGTATCGCTGAACAGGAAGTGCTGTCATTCTGTCTCATTCAACACATTCTTCTCTATTAATGAGCACTGGCAGGCCTGAGGTGCCATCAGGACTGTAAATTCATTCAGAAATTTCATCAGACAGACTGTTATATTAGCAGAAATTCTTCGAGCATTCTTCGAGCAGGCCGTTATGAAATCTAATATCTCACGACATTCTAATTTTGTATTTCACAACATTCATAATGCCTTTTATACTGTGTTCCCACATATGCCAAACAACAGATGTTTAGAGTAATAACAGTATGCAAACTACAACTACTACTACTACAAAACTTTGCGAGTTTGCTTATCCAAAGTTTCATAATGGACCAATATATGTGTCCACTTGGTTGATTAATAGAATAGAAGCAGTCATTTAGATTGGTATCAGTTCTACTCCTGGAATTATATTGGCCATTGGAAACCTTTTTCTAAAAATATAATGCCGCTTTTAAAATTATGTCACAACAGCTTCAACAAGCTTTATATTTTAAAGACCGTATAGCACAAATGGGATCAGACACTAATGAACATGCTTTCATACTATTACTTACCCTGTACTACGTTATCAATGCTGCTTTGTTCCTACACTTCCCTTGTATTCAGCTCATTTGTTGAATCCATATACCCTATGTTAGCCAAAAACTATGAAATGGTGTTATGCAACAGGCTAGTTTGTCCTCTATCACCTTTGGAGAGGGTTTGGTGGTGCGGAAGTAAATAGCCCTATGGAACTATGTGATTTTAGCGTTACAAAGGGGATCGGTCAGGGTCTGTACGCTCTGATCTTTTGTTCTGCTCAGTTCCTCTCATACGTTCTCATTTCGGATACAGCCTGTGATGTTGTGCACATGAAAGAGCCTCCATACAACAGAAAGAAGATCTGTGAACTGTAGGATGCACAAGGTTATGTAAGGACTGGTTTAGGCAGCCCCGCAATCTGTGTAACTTTGATGTCAGTGATAAAGTGTGTGTCCAATGCAATCATGTTCCAAAGACCAAGGTGTGGAATTGATTATTTTAAAGCGTACTTTAACAATCTACCCTTCTTTTCCAATTTCCCACCTTTAGATTTCTAAATCAACGCTGTTGTCGTGGAAACTGGTCTCTCAGTCTCTGGAATAATGAGCTCCTCGCCTCACATGTCCCGTTCCTCCATTGACATCCTGGAAGAGCTGCAGCTCATCACTGCTGAGAATCTGGAGAAGCTGGACTTTAATAAATACTATGAGGTCATTAGAGAGCTTGGCAAGGGCACCTACGGCAAGGTGGACCTGGTCATCCACAAGATCAGAGGTAGGTTGAAGGAGATTGACAGGATTGGCTTACAGGCCTTAGTTAGATAGCAAAACAAATACATTTTGGCAGAAAATGAAAACAAGGCTGTGAGGGAAAGAAGTAGTGTGTTTGATACTAGGGTGACAATTGGTTCAGCTGATAAAACACCTTCTCCATTCACACTAAAAGTCGTTGGGGTATATATTGTAGCTATAGCCAGATACATTTTGCGGGTCAAAAATGTTTGCACCCTTCCAGATTTTTAAATGGCTATATCTTTGCCAAATATTGTCCATACAAATCATACAATCAATGGAAAGCTTATTTATTCAGCTCTCAGATTATGTATAAATCTCAATTTAAAAAAATTTTGACACTTATGACTGACTTTGTGGTCCATGTTCACATTTCAGTAGACAAAAACTCCTTTTATTATTATTACAATGCATTATTATTATAATCTTTCACTTAAATATTAATTGGTGTGTAGGACAAACAATTGGGATATGAAAAAAAACTAATTTGTGGTTTTCTGTTCTTTGGAAAATGTTCCCATTCAAACTGACAAAGAATGTTTGTACCCAAAAACGATATCCACCTACACACAGGCACACGTTTCTCTCTGTCCTGTAAAATCATGCATTATTTAAGTCATCTGTCATATTTTCAAGATCCTGTAGATCAAACGATTACTGCAACTCACAGCTATCATGTACGCTTTCACACTAGAGCTTTTGGAGTTAACACGAGTCCATTCGACATCAAAGTTTAGTTTGTTTGTGGGGCAAAAATGGTTTCATGAACCCGAGTCTGTTGAATAGGTGGTCTGGGATGTTGTTCATACCAACTCGAGTACAGTTCTGAAGACAAACGCAAGTGTCATTCTCTATGTAGCATTTTGGTGGCAAATCCAAAGAAACAAATTCTTCAATTACACAGAGAAACATCTTCTAAATTGCTGTAGCTTCAGTTGTAAATAGATGCCGATAGTATTTAGGGCTGTCAAAATGGCTGCCTGACTAAAATTTGAATGCAATGTATTGGTTTGCTAACCCAGTTTAAGAACCAAAAGTAGAAGCAAGACCTGAAGGGGTGGAATCAAACTCAATAGCCTTACTATTACAGTATATTTATATGCTGTTCTCCCATGAAAAAGTAGCTGGTGAAGCTAATCAACTAGTGCTGATGTCCTTGTTGTAGCTAATCAAGAAACCTTATTCAGAAAACCAATAGCTTATTCTGAAACACAACATAATGAACGCTGGTTATGATCATGAAGGCATACCAAAAAACAGCTTTTTCAGCCTCTTTCAAGATGTCCACAAGTTTCCAATCAAAACGTCATGTTAACCTTTTTTTTGGATGAGTAGTGATGCTCCTCAGCCTATAAAGTGCCCCCCGTTTGGTTTGTGCATCCTCCAGATTTCAAAGAGATGCAAAACACACCATCTGTCAGCATCCAAAATCCCCATCCATCTACACCTCATTCATTATTCACAGAAGTACAGGCCATACTATGAGAATGGATGCTGCAGTGCACTGTGGGGGCTGTTCCAGGAATCCACAATCCTGCTGGCCTCAGCACAACTCGTGTGTTGTCATGACATTTACATTTTAGGATATCTACTCCAATACCTGACAGTTATTGCATGTACTGTATATTATGGGATGCCCCCTCAGAGGAAGAATGTGTTTACCAGCTAGGATATCACTAGAGGAGTAAATTGAATTTGTGTTTGCCATTTCCCATTTGTATTTTGCTTTAAGCGTTACTCTGATCTTGACGGTTTAATAATGTTGGTGGGAATACTAAGACTGTAATTAAATGCTGAAACCCGAAGGTCACAATCACAGCAGATGTTTCAATCTGTATTCGTGTGTAATCATAAAAGTTGAAAAAAACAACTTTTTTTGCGCTTAAAATGTACAGTTTCTCTCTTGCATAAAATATTGAATGCAGTATCTACTGCTCAGGGTAGTATACCACTTCTATTTTCTATGAATGAGAATAAACTCTCTCTTTAATATTGCATTTCATCCAAATGTGGGATACTCCTACGTCTGACTTGTGACCATTACAATGTACTATATCCCGATGCTTGTGTGATGAAGTATGTGCTCTCGATAACAGGGACATCTCCTAGCAACACAACTCCAGAGGATAAACGATGCATTTGTATAGCGGGTGTACTGTTATCAGGAGAAAGGATCATTTACCGTGTTTTATACACCTGTTCATGTAAACGTCTATATTATCATATAATGCAGGGACTTCATTGGTGCATTTCATTTGCTTAAAAGTGAATGTTTATCATTAACTGATGTCATACACCTGCAACTTGGTGAAATGAGGGTTGTGGATTTCTGCATAATTTGCTAAGTTGAAAGTCTGAGTTAAAGTGGTGTTAAATTACACTTTCCACAAAGTGGTACACTACTGATGATGTGTCATGCTGGTGTGAATATTAGGGTTTGGATTTCCTTGTTGGTGGCTATGGTGTGAAATATTGTAGAGCTGGAATGTTGTTGTGTTTTTCCCCCCAGGAAAGCAATAGCAAGTAAACACTAAGTAGACTTCTCTTTTTTTTCTCGACACAGTCAAGGCTAGCTGTGTGCTAAATTGTCAGGGAACACTCAGCCCTATTTATTAACTAAGGTTTTCAACTGCAGCCAATTATTATTGATAAAACCATGAATTAATTAAAAAAGCCTATTGAGAACAATACCTTGATATATGTAATTGCATAGAGGGCTGCTCTGTAGTGTATCAGTATTCCAGAAAGAATGCCGCGCTACAGTTCCCAATAAGGCTCCACCTACTGCGGCCCCAGATTGCCTGTCATTTGCCTGAGCAGGTGCAACTCTCGGCTGTGCTTATACCGAAGGTCCTTTGTGAAGGCCTTTATCTTAGCTGCGCAGACAGCTTCTGCAATCTGTTGTGTTATGTAATAACAAAGTTGGGGGCGGGGGTTCCTCTTGCCATTTGACCTTCCTTTTAAGTGCTCAGCAGCTGCTAACCCTCTGCAGTGTGTTATGCAAAGGACCTCAGTAGCGAGTCTCATTCAAAATCTCTTCAAAACGTCTTTGTGTTCAAGATATTGGGCGAGACCATGTGATTGACAATCACAGTTTGTGTCATTTAGGGGAGAGTAAATCCGAAAGATGACGCCTCAGTAATAGACTGGCAGTAAACAATGCTCATTCGAAATATTGCACGATAGATGGATGGATGGATGTTCAGAAAATGTTGATGGAAATGCAAAATCTAGAAGTACTCATTATTTCACAGAAATTTAAATACACATCTCTGCACATCGTTTGTCCCTTGTACCTTTTAAACATAATTTGGTTTATCAACAGGCCGATAGAAACTTGTCTGGTTGAGACACCTTTCTCAGTCTATTGATAGAAGTCATTTGGGCTAGACAACAGTGATCCTGGAGAGCCACAGTCCTGCAGAGTTTAGCTCCAACACTAATCAAACACACCTGAACCAGCTAATCTAGGTCCTCATGCCTAGACCTCGAGATCCACTTTCCTGCAACGATTAGTTTCAACTTGGATTAAACACATCTGCAACTTTAGTGATCCTAAAGAGCATGATTAGCTTGTTCAGGTGTGTTCGATCAGGGAAATGGATCTCGAGGTCCAGAGTTGAGAACCCTTGGTTTAAGGGTTACTAGAAAGCTACATGCTTTTTATCAAGCAGTTTTTATCAAGGTTGGAGCAAAACTCTGCAAAACTGTGGCTCTCTAGGACCAACATTGACCACTAATGCAAAAAAGGTTTTACTGAGAGGGAAAAGTGCTGGTGGGACCGATGGATACATATAATACAATGAGTTTACTCTTCATTTTCAGCTTGTTTAGCTCAAGGATCTGCATTCTTTCATGGACTGATACTTTCAAAAAGGCAAATTAAACAACAGAAAATAGATTTATGCTATTGAAACTTGCTACGGGTTTTCTTGAACCTTTTAAACTTGCTTTAGAATTTATTTGTTAAAAAAAAAGCTGTTTAAATTGGTTTCCCACATTCATACATGACCTGACATTGTCTCTACGTGACATTTAAAAGAGCACGCTCAGATCTTGCAAGTAGGCCATTAGCTCTGTGTCAGCAACAGAGTGATCAGGAATGCATTAAAAGCCAAGCGATGTTAACCTCTACCTGTCTTTTTTTCATCCAGGCACAAAAATGGCCTTGAAATTCTTGCGGAAGAAAACCACTAAGCTGAAGAGTTTCCTACGCGAGTACAGCATCTCTCTCTACCTGTCACCCTGTCCTTTCATTATCAACATGTATGGCATTGCCTTCGAAACTGATGAATACTACATCTTCGCTCAAGAGTATGCGCTGGCAGGGGATCTCTTCGACATCATTCCTCCCCAGGTGAGACAACAAGAACTTACATTACGATATAATATGTATTATAGATATATTCATATTTTGCTATTTGCACATGTACTTTCGCAGTCCTAAAAGAAGGCATTAAAATTATTCTATTCCAATGTGAAAACTAGGTTCTGACATTGTAATAAACTCTAGTTTTACTTTTAAAGAATGTATGAGTTGTGGTCTAGTCTAAAACTCACTATTATGATTTTGTTGGTTGTTCTCGCTGGTCGCAATGGTGTTGCTACAGTAGGTCAACCCAGGCTCATTAAAAATACATGCATGTGGTGTTAGATGGTTGCTACAGTGTTCAGGCTAGCTACAGTATGCTACAGTAGGTGGTTGATTTAAGTCAAGAGCCGATTCTAGTGATATCTTGGACAAACCTTATCTGGTTTCCAAAACTCTCCAGTACTGTCCCACGAGCCTGAGGTCTTGTTTTCCCACTGCAGGCACACATCTCGCTAAATCCCTTCAGTTCAGTGAGTGCATGAGAGAAGCAGCGTATTCAGTTCAGGATGTGCAGTGTTCATCACACAAAAATAGCTGAGGACTTTATGTTCCCTGAAAACTAGAGAAAGCCTTTATTTTATGGTGATCAGGTTTTCTGTTGTGGGGACTCATTATGCTTCAGATTTGGTTGTCTGTGAGAATTATGATATAACCGCATGGCATTTTCATCTAATTCCATATTCTTCCCGTGTGCGTAGGTTGGACTGCCGGAGAACGTTGCCAAGCGGTGTGTGCACCAGGTGGCGATTGCTCTGGATTACCTGCACTGCAAG
Source organism: Enteromius afrohamiltoni (assembly GCA_034779775.1). Taxonomy (NCBI): domain Eukaryota; kingdom Metazoa; phylum Chordata; class Actinopteri; order Cypriniformes; family Cyprinidae; genus Enteromius; species Enteromius afrohamiltoni. The sequence goes on from JAUYWG010000033.1 coordinate 20,132,823, forward strand.
AAGCTGGTGCATCGTGACATAAAGCCGGAGAATGTCCTCATCTTTGACAAGGAGTGCCGGAAGGTGAAAGTGTCAGACTTTGGCATGACTCGGTGTGCAGGCTCTCCGGTGAAGCGGGTGAGCGGAACCATCCCGTACACGGCTCCGGAGCTGTGCGACCCCAGCCGGCAAGAGGGCCTGTGTGTAGACTACAGCACTGACGTGTGGGCTTTTGGTGTGCTTCTGTTCTGCATGCTCACTGGGAATTTCCCCTGGGAAAAAGCCCTCCCGACCGACACCTTCTATGAGGAGTTTGTGCGCTGGCAGCACCGGCGGAGGCGAACCAGCGCGGTGCCTTCACAGTGGCGTCGCTTTACTGATGAGGCACTCCGCATGTTTCGCTGCCTGCTGGCAATTGAGCAGGACCGCAGGTGCTCTGTCAAAGAGGTCTTCAGCTACTTCAACCACTGTTGGATGCTCGACACGGAAAACGGCAACACGACCCATGTCCCAAGCGGGAGTGGCAACAATGGCGCGGTGATGAATGGCCGTCAGGCTGAGCTTAGCTCTTCTTCCTCTGAAGAGGATGAGTTGGTGGACCGTTTAAAGCAGCAGAGCTTGTTGCCTGTGTGCGGGGTAGCTAAAGGAAGCATCGTCATGGAACCAGTAACAGCGCACTACTCCTCTACTTCCTCGAACAGCCCTGGTTCCTCCAATGGCGCCTATGAGCGCGTCTCCCGTGATAACAATGGCAACAACGGTCGAATCCTCGTCACAACGCCAATTGAAATATGCGTGTAGACAGGTCACTGGCATTGACCTACCTTGCACATATACTTGGGATGACTAGATGACAATGAGGATGCAAGTCCTCATGAAGAAAAAGCATCAGAGGAAACGTTGGTAGCTGACACGCAAATGCTCAGCGTCCCAAGAAGAGCTGACAGCTTGAAACTCTTCCTGATGACGAGTATCTCTGAGGGAATCTGTAAGCGTCTACAGATTGTGTCTCAACCACGTTTTCCATGTATAATTAGACCAAAATGCGAGTAACTTTAGAAGAATAGAAAAAAAACTCTGCGAAAATATGAAGCAATATGTTGTTTTCTTTTTGGGTGTGCAAAAGTGATTAAAAAATGACTTTGATTTGGAACATGAGGAACAAAAAAAATCAGCAAAAACATTTCATGTGGAGACTTACGTGGATTCTGAAGCACAGAAGGAACTGTGTTGGTATTGTTTTGTGCTTGTGCATCCCTGTGGTCAGTGGATATGACTTTGGAAGCGTATTGGTTTCTTTATAAATGTTCTGTATTATTAATTATTCATTTTGGTCTTGACCTTTTTGTTATTTATTTAATATTGTAGCATTACAATGTTAAAGTTATAATTTTCAGAGAATCTGCACTGTCAAATCTCGGTCTTCACTATTAAACCAAAACTGGCAAGAAAAGATCACTTGATTTAGGAAGGTTTGAACAGTAGATTGAAAAACTTTTTTTTTCTTCAGTAACACATAGATGCAATCCATACAGAGCAGTAAATTCATCCCTTTCAAGGAGTGCAATACTTGGCCCTTTTTGTATTCAGAAAAATAAAATGCAAGAGTAGTTTAGACATGATGGCTACCAAAAACACACTTCAAAAACCATTCAGCCAATGCGTGGTCATATGTGCATACAGTAAAGTACAATACACCATTTTCACTTTGTCAAATTTTCTAAGCATTATGGAAGGAGTCCTGATAGCACACGTATATCACTGAGACGTCTTTTTGGTTTTCTCTGCAAGATGTCAGTTGTGGAGTCTCCTATTGAATGAATTTTAGTCAATGTTTTTGCAGATTTTGGTTTTTATATATGATTTTGCGTTAATCAGATGTTTGTAGACCAAATGTGATGCTTAAAAGAGCATGTTATGCTTTCCAGATTTGCAGTTTTCTTTTGCATAGATGTCTTGTTGACTTACATGTGCTTACTGAGTGAAGTTTAAGGATTTCTCAGGTATACCATTCACTGTGTAACATTTAAAAGTCGTGAAATTAAAAATGTACCCTATTTACTTTCGTAATACACATTCTTAGTCTTACTGTGCATTTACAACTGTGCATTATTAACTAACAGTTTTCTTCCAAAATTTCTGCCACCTTGAAAGTAAGGTCCATTTCAGACACTTTCAAAATAGATTAATTCAGCCTACTGCCTCCTTCGCTTTTTTTTCTATCCTGTATCTTGTTCTACATTAAAATGTCAAATGATAGTTATTATTAGCAAAAGTATTTGTGAAATGGTTTCAAATACCATTTCACGTGGTCTTTAACACTTAATTTGTTACTTAATGCGTAGGACAGATCTGTTAAATGAAAATGTCATTTTTATGTTTCATGACTAATGGGGCACTGATGTCTAAAAAAATGCTGCTTTGGTCCAAAAAATGAAGATCCAGTTATAAGATCTTTTATTTGGACCATTAAATATAAAAAATGTTAGCAGCTGCTAAACCTGGTATACTTTGTGGTTAGATTTATGAAAATGCCAGTGGAATGTACCCTCTTCCACAAAAAGTCTTGCGCAATTTATTATTGTTTTTATTTAATATTTATACATTTTATTATGATATTTGTTGAATTTCATACTCTTGTTTGAAGAAAGGTAGCAAACAAAGTTAATTTGTTGGAACTGTTTTGATCTTGTGTTGTTAAAAATGCAAAAATGAAAGTATCGACAATGTTTGAAAGAGCATTTGCATGGGTATAACAGAAAACTAATGTAAGGGGATGGTATCTACTTTTTAGAATTGTGACAATTATTGTGTAGTAATATTTTAAATTAGCACAAGTCTGCATAACTTAAAAAAAAAAAAATGTTTCAGTGGAGTCAAAAAGGACATTGTGAAAGTTTTTTGTTTTTTTAATTCTTCATGTGCAGAACATGGAACCTAATGGCCAGCCAACAGCGATGAGGGAAATTACTAAACATATTGATGTGCTCACAGACAATAACCATGAAGAAGCTGAAAGACATTTTAACCCTGCAAAATGTATGAAGAAAACAAGTCAAATGTGAAATTTTTGTTAAAAGGAGAAAAGCAAAAACAGACATTTCAACGTGTTGTGTTTTCCAGAAATATTTGCATGAATCAACATTGCTCTGGAGGAACATTGTAGAAATAAACATTAAAAGTACTGAACGATGAGGCTTTTGTGTCTTTTTTGAAGCAACGTTCCAACTGGTTTTCAAATACGAATATCCTATATGCTCGGCTAAGATTTCAGATTTAAATTTTTTTTTATTTATGCTTACCATAATAATCTGACTTTTTATCAACCTGCTTCAAATATCAGAGGCCATTTCATCCTTACCAGTAAAAAATAATAAAATCTTGCAGTCCTGTTCACGTGTCACAAAAATAAAACATAATAAATATAAAGAGATTTTAATTTGTTTTAATTTGATTTCTATAGCTGTATACTTGCCCAGAAATGTTAAACATGGTTAGTTTGCCCCTTTTTCCACAGATTTTTAGGCAAAAACCCTCTTTTTGCATTGATTCCAGTAAAGTGTGTTAGTGTATTCTTTCTAAGAACCAGGACATCATCCTGCTGATGCAACTACCATTGAAATGAATGGAAAAGCTGTTTGATAAATCTCTACAGGTAATATAGATCCTATAGTTAAATTTCAGTTCACATATTAAAATTTGAAACTCTGTGTTTGAAAATGCTCTCTGTCCGTTTTGACACGTCTGAAAACATGAAAACGTTATTATGTTATTCTTCTGGTAACTCATTTTATTAGCAACATATCCTTCCCCTCACTGCATCCAGGTTTGGTCTAAAACTGCAAATCTGTCAAACCCTCACTTTTTGCCACATTGTGAAA
>JAUYWG010000033.1:20152851-20169855 GCA_034779775.1 Enteromius afrohamiltoni
GAGCTGCTTAATAGTTTTTTTAGGATTCTTTGATCATTAAAATATTAAAAAGAGAAGCATTTATTTAAAATGGATAACAGTGTACATGTATATATTTATACAAATTATGTAATACGTAAATGCATTTCTTCAATATATAATTTTATTTATTTGATACATTTTTAGATTTACATAATAAATATACACAGTACACATGCATATATATATATACAGTATATCCACAGAATTGACACATCACACATTGTTTGACCATAAGTTTATTGATGTAGAAAAATAGCAACAATCACAAAACCTTTCCCATCGACTATTAAAATTACAAATATATACAAAATTAATGTTCTGTGTGAATCAACAGGAAAGGCACAAATATGCACTCATCATCAAATTCACTTGTGATAAAACAACAGCAGCAACAACAGGAACTAAGACTAAACCTTTAACAGCCTACGGTTCATGCCAGTGTCTTTTAAAACCTTTGATTTGATTTAGTCCTTTACAATTTGTAACCGCAATCACAAAGCCTGAGAATGTGTTGCATACAATAAGCTTATTAGTTATTACACGACACATAATCAAATAATTTACACTCAAACCAGCTTTTAAAAAGAAAGGACATAATGTCTCTGATTTCTGATTTTCTGAATTGTGTGATCTGATACAGTACAAACGACCACGAGAGAAACAAACCGGCACCAAGAGATTCATCTAGAAAATTCCCTTTCTCACTGTCTGTAAAATATAAATCAAGTGCTGTAAGTGCGTACAAAAAAAACACAGAATGAGCCGACTTCACCCGTCGATGTACTTTGAGTCTATTGTGTGGCTCTCTCGGATGGAGAACGGCCTCCAGGCGAGCACCTGCAGGGCCGAGACACACAGCGGCACCACACACACCAGGTAAAACATGGCACTGTGCAGGGACTGAAGAGCACTACGAAAACAAAGAGACAGACAATATTTCATTCATGCAGGGGACCTTTTCCACCCCTAGAGGACGACAGACCATTGACAGTTTACAGTGAGTGTTGGGTAGCTTTATGTTGAGCATGCATGAATATGTAGCCTAATCCAAAACGCACTTTTCTTTCCAGATATTTATCTGGACACAAAGAACGAGGATTATCGGGATAGGTGAAGTTACCTTGGATCTGCAGCCTTCCCAACATCCTTCATTTCTGCGTAGCCATATTGGTTTAGAACCGACACGACCAGCATAGGAGCTAAAGACTGTGCCGGTTTTGTGAAAAGAGCGTTCGTCCCAAAAACCATAGACGAGAGAGGAGAGCTGGAGACATAAACAAACAAAAAAAGTCATGTAAAAAAATAAAAAAATAACTGTTTTATTACACTGTTTTTTAACAATGACTTAAATACCTGCGTTTGTATTTCTGAAGGTCAGAGTCAATGATGTCAGCTAGAGGCAAATTGAAGAGACTGAAGGCCGCCTGAACCAAGATCCTAAATCAGCATCACACATTCAGACACACAGATGGGTAATATTCATCAGATATATTTTCTGAAGATTTTTCCTGTCAGCTAGTAGTTACTTTGTCATTTTTGCATATTGTACTTATTCATATTATACGTTTAATGACTACCTATAACAAAAAATACCAATTTATAGTAAGTAGAAAAAAAGAACATTAATAAGTGAACCTTCATTAGCTAAAAATATTGAAATGGAAATTAAATATTTGTAGTAAAACTATAAATGCACTGTAAGTGAACATTACTGTTTACTACTATCCATTGTAAGGTTAGTAATTTAATTAGTAATATTATTATACTGTAATATAATTACAATACATTTTCTTACATTAAATTTTTTACTGGCTTGCAGTAGCTTTTGATGATTAATTCCTCCTTTTTAAACCACTTAAGTAAACGTATAGCTAAATGCCTACTATTAAGTTGACTTTTTAAATACATCACCCCGCCCTGTTCAGTAATACAACGGAGCAAGTCCACTTAGTATTAAAGAATGCGTTATGCTATAATTAGTCACACACATAATCTCTGGCCTACATTTGAAAACTTTACTAGTAGTTTACCATACTATCAACACTGACTGTAACGCCTACTGTAACTAAACTAAACTGTTGTGCAAAAGTTTGGGGTCAGTGAGATTTTTTAAATATAAATGAACACTTTCTGTCAACAAAAAGTGATGGTAAAGGCATTTATAATGTTAAGAAAGATTGATATTTTTTATATATTATATATTTACGATTTCTCAATTGTAATTGAACTGTAATTGTTTTTACTGTTTAATCATCAAATAAATGCAAAAAAAAACAATATTGTTGGAAGCTTTCTCTTTTAACATCCCAATGTTGGGCGAACGGAACGGTGTTGTTCTGTGTAATTACTCACATGTTGGAAGTGAGGAACAATGCAAGGAAATAGTAGTTGCCTGGACCCAGCAGTAACATGATCACAGCAGCTCCGGCCTCCACGTAGAAGGTGATCAGAATGAGTCTGTAGTAGCCAAACTTATGGAGCAGATTCTGGCAGCACAAAACCAACATCTGTAGAAGAAAACAGAGAGGGGTTTAAGATATTTCAGTGTTAGTTGGGGTTTTTTTTGGCTCTTGATGCAAGGCATAAAATAGTTTTTATCCTTAAAAGAGGGGTTTATTAAATTCCAACCAAGTATGAATGACAATATTAGTGATGTTTGCTACAACCAGTGTTGGGTAAAGTTACTTTAAAAAGTTAAAAGTTAGCATTGCTCCCTAAAAAAGTAACTTGTAACTAATTCTATCACTTACTGTTAATAAAAAAGTAATGTACCTTTGCATTATTTACTTTGAAATTCACGTCCAAAATTTTTGCGTATTAAAAAATAAATTATACAGTGCCTCCAAAATTGTTCTCCATCATAAAAAACCAGAATCAGGTTAGATTTTTTGTGTTGTCATTTATGTAGTAAGCATTTTGAAAGGAAAGGATGATGAATACAAAAAAAATACAAAGAAAAAACTCAGGGACCTTAACACTCTTATTTCACCAATCAATAAAAAAGTGACGTTTAACTAAAGTCATTTGTCATCCTTTCACAAAAGGATACGGATGGATAAGGATAAGGATACGGCTACAGATGCGAAAACACAGAAAATGGAACCTGGTCAGATTTTTTTTTATGATGGACGAACGATAAACGTTATTGACACACACAAGGTTGTGTTTCTTTTTTATCGTGCAAATATTTCTGCTAAGAATTTCGGATTCAAAGCCCTTTACCCCAACACTGACTACAACTATAAAGCACCTGAGGGCAGATGAATCCAGCTCCATACATGACGCTCTTGGCAAGCGATGGCAGGACATCCTGAGGAATGAGGTGCTCTGCGAAAATCATGGTGAAGTTGTTGCAGAAGGCTACCATGAAGACCTGGAAGAAGTTCATGACCACGAACAGCTGGAACTCCCTGTTGGTGATGATTTGCCAGGTCATGGACATCACAGACGACAGCGAGAGTGGCGGCTTCTGGGGACTCTGGGAGTCTTCTTCGGAGGCTTTGCAGTCAAATCGACTCTCGCTGTTTAAGCCCGTGTACAGCATGCACACGCAGGCCAATAGGGCCACCGCTACGCTGAAGCCCTGGAAGGCAGCAAAGTCGTCCATGTTCCCGGAGACGAGACCGCAGAAGAGCACACTGGAGGAGCCCATCAGAGACGCCACCTGGCTGTATTGAATCAGCCTCAGTCTGTTCTGATGGTGCCCGGAGATTTCTGCGAAGAGGGCGCACTGGGCTAGCAGCACGAATGTGAGCATGCCGTCGAAAGCGCAGAGGGTCACCATGAGGTGAACGCCACTCAGCCAGTCGTGCGCCTCGTACGCCCTCCATGGGAACCACGCCAGCAGGAAAGACAGACAGTACAGCGGGGCGCCGTATAAAATAGAGAGCCTCCGCCGCGAGCAGCACTCCATACGAGAGTTGTCTTGCAAATATCCGAACAAGGGGTCGTTCAATGCATTCCAGATCATAAAGACAACCTGCAGAGACATAGCTAAGGGGTCTTTAAAGGTCCAGATATGATAAGCATTCTGCAGATTTACATAAAGTGTATGATAGCAGGATACTAAAACAAACCTGTCAACAACACATAATATATTCAATGCTTCGCTTAGATTTGAACATGCATGGCTTGTTCTTCAACGGAACACAAAAGACATTTTGAAGAATGCTGGCAACAGTTCTGGCTACCAATAATAACTTTATTTACATTGTTCGGACAAAAACCAACCAAGACAGGTAGCCTAACTTTATTTTGACAGTCCACTTTACACGTTCTACCAACTATATGTTACTACATATCAACTAACTCTCTTTTAGCTCTAGTTAGTTTAGTTGTTAGTTTAATTTAGTGACTGTTAGGTTAGCGTCAGTAGAACAAATTGACATGAATGTGTAACGTTTCTTAAAGTCAGTTAGAAAGTCTGTTAGTTGACCTTCAAAATAAAGGAGATATTTAGTAGACAGTGTACTAACACTTAAACGACTGCTAGTTGACATGCAGTTGAAAAGCTACTTATAGTAAAGTGGACTATAAACAGTGTTATCAAAAGTGTTTCATTTCTGTACGACAAAAACTCAGGGTTGAAAGGACACGCCCTTATTCACTTCCGTTGAAGAAAAGCGAAGCCGCCATTGTCCCAGTAGGGTACGGCCATATTGCGCTGTGTTAATAACAAATGAGGGTTAGTAGCTACATATTCCATAAACTATCCATTTAAAAATGGGAACTTAGTGCTGACAAGCTGTTGTAAACCACAGAAGCAGATTCCACAATGCCTCTATTTTGGTCTGTTTGTTTGCCAAAGAACCTGTTCCTTCCATGATTTAGGTGGTCTTTAGGCCTGGTGAAGCTGGTTATGCTGGTCTGTTATGGCTGTATTAGAGCGGTTAAGGGCTTTTGTGAGGTGGAAGCTGGAAGACATGTTGAACATTATCTTGGCCAGGCTGGAAGACTAGCTAAACAAGTTTAATCTAGCTAAATGGGTTAACCGGGTTTGCATTTGCATTTGCTTTTAATATAGCAACTTGACTCATTATTGATTCAAAATAATACATTCATAATGTTCACAGAAAATACTGCTGATAGACGACCTTTCTAATATTAAATTAAGGTGTATACCTTTTAACCGGGATGTAAGCTTTTTAAACATAACTCTATTCTTTCAAATATTTGAAAATATGATTTTTAGACTGGCAAGGCTTTTACAGTTTAGGAAGCAGTCAATATTACAGTATGTGTTGATGTTTTTAATTCCAGTCTAGGTTATGGCACGCTGGCCACAAAACACCGCTGATATTCAGAGTGGTCAAAACCTAGATGCATTCATATGAACACAGCTGAAATTGTTTCACAATTGATAAGAGAAACCTCTTATCAATTGTGAAACAATTTCAGCTATTTTGTCAAATATGCTACAGTCGCTGATGACGTTTCAGTCCACCAAAATGACTGTCAGCCGGAGGTCGTTTCTGATTGGACAAAACGTGCTGGCCGCTCCCACGACTCTGTGTCTTGTGTGTCATTATAAATGTTTTATGAAATATAGGCCTACGCGGTAATAAAAACATATAGTTTACATAAAAGTTAATTTAAAAAAAAAAACTCCCTATGGCAGTTAAGATTAATACGTTAAACCTACAAAACAACTCACCTGTGACTGGTGGAAGGCTGTCTCTGATATTTTGTAATTATTTAAGAATAGCTTTACATAATAGAAATTAAAAATGCTGTTCATCATGCCAGCACCAAGCGTTGTCATGGAGTAAGCCAGAGCAGCTGGATGAGCAAAGTGCCTCATGATGCTAAGACGGATGACTGACTTGCTGGAAGTTAAAGATTGTCCGCGAAGGACTTAAACTTAACACTATAACAAAACTCATGCAATCGCGGCTAATCAGTTAACTCCCCGGATCCTCTCAGACACTGTTGCAAGAAAACAAAAGCTTTAATTAAAACACTTAAGTTTTTAGTACAAATACAACTGAGCTCATCCACTTCTAAACAGTGCAGTGCACCACTTCCTTGTATTCCAAAGTAGGCGTGGTCTGTACGCAGATCGATCCACTAGTAAGCCGTCATTGGACGAGACGCCCCCAAAGTCCCGCCCTCGGCCTCCTATTGGTCCGCGCAGAGGTCAGTTCTTGTTGTTACCCAGTCTACTCTCTAAAGCGGAGTCTGCCACGTTGCTGTAGACACCGGTGCGCACCGCTAGGGATTGCCGCTCACCGGCGTTTATCCATCAGACAAAAGGCGCTGATGTCTTAAAATAAACGGAAGAGAAATTAAACAGGCGATTCCTGTCGGCCTAAAGCTTCAGCTGGAGTCGAGATGCTGACGGACGTGATAGTAGAAGAGGAGTTTGATCGCAATGAAGAGGAGCTGTGGTACAGCAGGAAGGATTTGGAGCATGGTAAGACTCGACAATACTGTATACGTCGCGAACTGATAGCACATGCTTGCATTCTTCATTTAAACGAAGTCATTTCGTTACAAATATCATGTTTGTTTTGAACACTCGGTCTAGAGTAGCTGAGAAACGCCAGCTAAGGTTGTTAAGCATCACCTGACTGGGATACGACATGACTTTCTCAGAGGTCAGGTGAAATATTGAGGAGAAGCGGTTGGTGTTTGAACCAGAGGGAAATGTGAGATTAGAGATAAATATCTTAATGAAAGGTTATTCTCAGTGAGAGTACCGCAGTGTTTAAGCTGTCTAAGTGAAGGTCACGCCCATATAAACCCTTTAAATGCGCACTCTGACGTCATCAGCTGATGATGTTGGTGATGCATTTGAAACATTCCAAAATGTCCCATAAATGAACAGAAGTATCTTAATTAATCTCCCAGATTGCACTAGTTTTGTTCTGATTTAGGTTTTTACACTTCATCTGTCAGACTGGTGAAAAATAAAAAGTCTGTGACGTGTTTAAAATACAGTCTTCAATCAATCCCCCTGGCATTTTGTAATATTTTTATTTGTTAAAATTGAATGTGGGCTGTGCTCGTTTTTTGGTTCTTATTTGTTTATCATTTATACTGTTATACACCAAAAACATTTGAAGTCAGTCAGTCGTGTTTGGTTTGTGTATTCATGTCACAGTGTATTGGATATTATTTGGTCATATGTAACATGAGAAGGAAACCATTGGTTCTAAATGTTCAGCCATACAAAGTACACATATATGAGAAAAGGCACTGTTATCTGAATCATCTCTGAAAATAATGCTATTGTCCAAAAGTTTGTTGTTGATCTGGACAGTGTTTGGGCGTCTTGTGGTGGACTTGAGCATTCCTGCCACTGGGTTTGGCAGAATAACGCCCACTGAGTCTACTGGATGTTTACCGTTCTGTCTTCTGTGTGTGTGTGTGTGTGTGTGTGTGTGTGTGTGACAGATCTCCATTTGGCCGCCGAGCTGGGCAAGACTCTGTTGGACAGGAACCATGAGCTGGAGCAGGGCCTTCAGCAGATGTACTCCACCAATCACGAGCAGCTGCAGGAGATTGAGGTGACACTTCTCCCACAGCAGCCGAAATCCACCACATCTGGTTTCTGTAACTCTTCCCCATGAAGCAGATCTTGTGTCCTGTTCCATGTCTTAGTATTGCATCAGTATTCAGCATAGTGTATTTTTGCGAAACGGAGAAACTGTTTAAAACGATCAAAAACTGGGATTTCCTTGCAACACAGTAAGACGGGCGTTTTTTAAAACCATCCTTGGTTACATTATCTGCTAACTATCCAATAAAAAGGCAGGCTTTCTGTGCTCGTATGATTTCACTAGTCTTTCCCTTCGAGGAAATACGTAAACGGCGGGAGATTTCCTGTTTGATCCTCTTTCCTCGTCATCGTGCAGAGGGACTGCTGCTATTTCTGACTCCGTAACTGTGTCTGGCGTGACACCAGTCTTCAGATACTGTAAGACGTGGCCGTGTTTGCGGGCTCATGGCCTGGCATGGCTCTTATGTAATTGGCTTTCTAAGGATAATGTTTGGGTTTACATACTATTCTCATTATTTTGCTGTGTGCGCATAACATGTTTGCTGCGAACAGATGGCATATGTTCTGTCAGCGCAGAATATCTTATCACATCACAAAATTTGCATGCGTTCAACAAAGAACACTGAACACATAGAGTAATACCCCACGGTGCAATCAGCTTTATTTCTGGATGCCATGTTGACATGCATGTGATGAGTTGATCTGATAGCAGCGTATTGAATTATTGATTTAAAGGTCAACTTCAGTATGTCATAGACAGTATGTAATTTACACAGTACAGTGCTAGACACGAGGTTTAGCCGACTTGTACTGCTCTGAATGTTTCAGATGTACTTGACGGTATTATCTCTAGTCAAATACTAATATGTCAGTAACAATGCAGAGGGAAGTCTATAAGTGCAACATGAAGTAACTCTTCCGTCTCTTGTAGTGAATCATTGACGAAAGAGCAGGGAAATGTTTGCAAAGACACGGTTGCATTAGCTTGTGAAATGTTACTGTAACTTCTTAAAAACCGGCCTGTGGTTTGCTTTAGAGCACCTTCAGCATCGGCTAGCTCTGAATAACGTGTGTTGTCCTCCAGTGTTTTGCAATGTGGAAGTGAACTCTGTGAATGTGATGATAAACTAGAAGTAAAAAAAAACATTTGCGCTACAGACCAGTGTGTTTATGATTGCTTCAAATAAAAAAAAAGGAAATATTGGTTTGCAGTGCAACTAAAATAACGAAGCAAATGATACAAGGATGCCTTGCGGATTCAAATGAACGATTGCGGAGCCTGCTCTTACGTTAAACATAAAGTGGTTACTTTCGAGAGTGGTAATAAATGTCCAAAATGGGGCCTTAATGGAAAATTGTACTGTGTCTTTCTGTACCACTACCAGCAAACACGCATATGGTCGACCTTTCCGTCTTTATATAAATATATCTAAAGGTGGCTAAATGTTCAGGAATTTTGACAACAGAAAAATGTATTTTACAGAAAATGTTGGAACGCAGCAGTTTCAACGAGGGGCCTTAGGAAACCTTCAAGGTGTCCTCAAGATGAGCCAGATTTGCTTACAGCTTATTCCCGCGCAAACCAGTCTTTGGTGTTAAAATGGTAGCGTCATGATTTACTGAAACTGTGCAGCGAAGAATTAGCTCTGAGAAGGCATGGACGGATATTTTTGAGCCTGACCTTATTGGATATGCATTTGTAGGAGTTCCCTTTCAGACATAAAAATTGACGATAGAGGAGTATTCAAGTGAATCACGCAATGCGGTTTACTAACGTAACTTGCGCTTATCAAATTACTGGTATTTGCGCCATTATTTAATGCCCCTGGAAAAAAGTATATCTTAAAGCAGCCAGGAATTTGTGCTGCTCTTCTTGGTTGATTGTGATGGTCTGTGTTCATTGTCCAGAATTTTCCCTCCAATCGGCATTTTTATGGGATTGTGCTCTCGCGCTAATTTCCCCTGCTTAGTGAATCAGGCCCGTAAGATTAAAATCATCAAAATAAGCTAAAACAACAAAACAAACTAAATCAAGATGTTGAAACCTTTGAAAAACCAAAGTTATGTAAATTATCATGAAGTATCAAAATGCCATGGGAAGAACATTCGGCTCCTAAAATGAGTCCTAAAATTTGATCCCATAGATCAAAAATCATAAGCTATAAATCATAATCATTTAGTGATTATGCACACAAATCTCTGAACTGATTCACAGAAAATAATCAAAGTTACCGTCTCTATATTAACATGTTTTTTTGCTTAAGAAGTTATTAGAGAAAATAAATGTTAAGTGCATTGTCCAAAATATTGTTCAGCTCTAAGAAGGAATACTATACTGAGCAGTCTGATGCACAAATGTTAAGACTCGTGTCTCTGTTGCCTCCCGCAGTACCTGACCAAGCAGGTGGATCTCCTGAGGCAGATGAACGACCAGCATGCCAAAGTTTACGAGCAGCTGGACCTGGCAGCCCGAGACCTGGAGAAAGGCAACCAGAGGCTGGTTCTGGAGAACCGCACGGCCCAGCACAGGATCCAGAGGTGAGGACACGTCCAGATCTCAGCACTGAGCTCTGACGCGGCCGGAGCACGCATCAATGTATTGCTCTCTATCTGCAGTCTGACCGAGACCATAGACGGGCTGCAGACTCATATGGAGGGTCTTCAGAAGCAGGTGGACGAGCTGAAGACGTCTCAGGCCAAGAGAGATCTGGCAGCAGCTCGTCGCAGCCTTGGTGCCCAAAGCATGTCCTGTCTGAAAGAAATCTATGATCTGCAACAAGACAAGTGAGTCGCCAACCAAACCCTATCATTCACATCAGCATCACGCCAACACCCATGCACTCATGTCTCAGCTTGTCACTGGAGAGTTTGACTTTGTGCTGAAGATCTTGCTTGTACTTGTACGTTCTATTTTAGTAGGCAATACGTCAACTCCAGAAGGAAGTGGAGACATTTTATGGAGAGTTTAATTTAGGTAGGGCCTGTAATTATGCTAATGGTTGTGGACTCATGCACTGATTGAAGTGGACGTCTCTCTCTGTGACCTCTCTGATCTGTGTACTCCAGTGCTAGTACGTGCTGACTGGGCATCTTAAGGACCTCCAAAGCTAGACATCATAATCTGACCTGGCCCTTAATCCAGTAATCCCTGATCCAATCCATCAGCGCCGCAGAGGCTAATATAGAGCTAGAAGTAAACGGTGTGCAATAGGTCCTGTGATGCAATTAACAAGAGCTTTTCTCTGCATACATCCAAGAAAAACTAATTCATTTATATAACACACCCTCTCCAAATGATCTATTTTACAGAATATACATTAATAATGTGCTGCCTAAATTGAACTTGTAGCATTTAAAATGATTTAATAGCTACAGAATAGAGAATATATTTATAATAAAATAATTATTTAGTTACGTAATATTCCCGTAAACATTATTTACATTAATAATGTAATTTTAATAAAAATAATGAATTGGATAATTAATAATTATTAAAATATATTAATAGTTAAAATATTTAAATAAAATAATTTGTTAACATTATATTTATTTTACGGTGGTGTAATGTTAGTCTTTTGTTTTTCAGATGTAATTTAGGTTTTCATAACTCTCTCGGAATTATCCTCGGAATGAAATCGCCTGCTTGTGCTTATAAGATTTGTATCACAAGAATGTAATCTCCATTTATTACATGGACACTGTTTTCAGTAACAGTATTTTTGAAAAGTTTCATTACACTTGTTTTGCCTAAACATCTCATTAAAAATAAACTTCAGACACTCATTTCTTATGATGAGACAGGTTATACATTATAATTTAAAATGATTTACAGTCAGTAATGCATAAAAACTATATTAAGAATCACTGGGTAAGGATTTATACACATTTATGCTACTTCCTCCTTATTAAAAATGCATTGGTTGCATGTTGTTAATGCTAACAAGAATGCTTCCTGGGTGGCGCTGAACATCCAGCAGTTCTAGGTGTTTATTATGAAAGCATTCAGTACCAGTTGGTTCTTTTCAAAACAAACATCTCCTGCAGAAATGTTTCCTCAGACTTCTGCTCCTGTAATGTCTTGTAGGTACTTGAGCTCCGAGAGCCTGCAGGAGGAGAAGTCCTGGCCTGCACTGGATGACAGGTGTGTGGAGGAGGAGAACTCCACCCTGCAGCACACCCTCCACAAGCTCAAGGTGCAGCTGGCAGCCGAGCGGTCCCGGCGGGTGGAGGCCGAGCGCGAGACGGAGATGACGGCGCAGGAGAACAACGCGCTGGAGGAGCGTCTGCATCTGCTTGAGGGAGCACGCCGGCGACAGGCCGAGCTGGAGGCAGAGGTGGAGGAGCTCCGGCAGCTGTGGCGCTCCGAGTCGTCCAGCGCAAGACTGACGGACGCGCTGCTGCCCGACAGCGTTTTCTTTGGTGCGGAGGCGGGGCCAAACGAGGAGGAGGAGTCAGAGGCGGAGCTTCTTCAGGGGAGGCGGCGCTGCAGCAGCGAGAGCTACGCCCGCGGGGCCCGGGCTGATGAGATCCGGCGCGGACACGAGCGCACCTGTATCCGCCGAGCTCGAGCGGTGAAGCAGCGCGGGATCTCGCTTCTCAACGAGGTGGACGCCCAGTACAGCGCGCTACAGGTGAAGTACGAAGAGCTGCTCCGCCGCTGCCAGCAGGGGGCAGACAGCCTCAGCCACAAAGCCGTCCAGACGCCCTCCGCTCCAGCGCAGCGCCGCAAAAGCCAAGCCACCGCGGCAACAGACACCATCTGCCTCGCAGACGAGCTCCACCAGCCAGAATACAAGGCCCTGTTTAAAGAAATCTTCACCTGCATTCAGAAAACCAAAGAGGACCTGAGTGAGAACAGGGCTGGGCAGGGAGCGTGTATGTGAGTTGGCAGTGTTAAATCTCTTCAGCGTAGCGTGGCTTTGCGCTTCTGGGTGAACTGGACGTGTGGAGAGTTTTAATAGCGCCGTGGTCTTTGTTTGTGTCGATTGCACTATAAAAACAGTGCCTATACACCAAACCGTCCACATCCAAAACCTGCACCTGCAGGAGACCTGAACGGTGTTTTTGTACTTTTATAAGTCACGTGGGTCTCTGCGATAAAGCCATATGTGACACCCGAGCGGGTTTGAAAGCACATCTTGATTTCGTAGAACCACATCTGTGCTGAAGGAAGACTTAACCGTCCAATGTGCGGAGGCTTGACTAAATTATTACTACTAACGACTAACACAGTTAAGGAGTTAACTAAATGTAAATGACATGCCTGATAGGGTGAATCTCACAAAACCAAGAGAAAAATTGTACTATGAAACAAATTAATCGCGATTAACCGCATCCAGAATTTAGTTTACATAACATATGTGTGTGTATTGTGTTTATTTATTATGTATATGCACATGCAGCATATATTTAAAAAATATTTATGTTTATTATTATATTCATATGAATTATATAATATATAAACATATATGGGTGTGCATTTATATATACATAATAAATATACACAGTACACCAGCGTATATTATGTTAAACAAAGACTCTTATTTTGGATGCGATTAATCGTTTGATGGCACTAGGTATTAATGTTGTAAATTAAGCCTGTTTTTAGGACCATTCGTTTCACGACAATTAAGCACATTCTACAATAAAATCTAATAATAATGATTATCATTACAGCAATTCAGGAAAATTGTAGTCCAACCAAAATGAATATTTGTTGTGCTAATTTTAACCAAATTTATGGTCGTTTAAAAACTCAAGGGCGTCATTTTCCTAATGCAGAATATCTGTCTTTTTTGTTGGAAATAATCTGATCAACTTTGAAAGTACAAACACGATTTTGGAATTCAGTAGGGCAATATGTAGCCGTATTCTTTGAGTGTCTAGAAATTTCACAAGCAATATTGCAGTTCTTTTTTATTATTATTTAAAAGAGTAGACTGCATGCGATTTCGGTGACGTTACTAACGATGACATTCGAGGCAATGCCGTTTGCTGCTTTTATAAACCGTCTGGTTACCTCGATGGATTGATGTGCTAGCAAAATAGTTAGGATTAGCGAATATGCAATACGCGTGAAATTCTCATGCGACTTTGTGTGAATCGTTCGTTTAGAGTAAATAGTTAAATGTTCGGCAGCCACATTCGCTCGAGTTCCCAGCACTTTGTTTTGAGGTTCATGTAAACACCACTGTGAAACTATGCACTTTAGATGACGAGTTTTGTTTTTCGTTTTAGTTCTATTTTTATTTATTTACATTTTTTTTTTTCATTCATCGTTGTTGTCCAGAGATTTTATTTATTTTCTTGTTTGGTATTCGTTCACTGTTTTCCAGTTTTTCTCGCCTGTGGGTTTAAGTCAACCTTGGATTGTTACTAATATCTCAACGGATATTCTACTGAATGAGGGTGTTATATAATGTTTGGAGATTGAAGGCTATCGAACAGATGATTTGACTGAGTTACTTAAATGTCACACCAGGGTTTATGTAAGCTGTAAGCAGTTCTCCAGGTCAGTGTGGTTTAACGGTTGCTCAAACAATAGCTAATTCTTGTCGGTTCATGTCTTTGGTGACTTGTATTTCTTACTTAACACTTAATCAGGATCTGCCATGTTCAGGTTCACTTTGTGAATTCGTTAAAAAGGCCTTGAGTTGGACAGTTTAAGTAGGCTTTGACTTTTTAAATCAGCGTATTGCGTAGATGACTAGAAAAGCGACAGGAAAGTGTTTATGATATGACTAATGTCTTTAATAACAGGCGGAGATCACAGGGAAATGTTCACAGATGGATTGGTCCTGACAAATAAAAATATTTGAGTATTGTCTAAGGGAGCAGCATACATTGTGGTGTTTGCATTTGCGAGCTTATTGCTTTACTTCAGTGAAAATGGTGCTACTGTAATGCAGCCGTCCCTGCGCTACAAAAGTTTGCTTTGGTTTGAGGCATAAATTCCTGCCCTTTTCAAATGCCACCCAAAAATGATGTGCTTCTTGGTCAGCGTTGTGTTAGAAGGCTACAGTGTGCATGATCAGATGTTAGTGTGCAGCAGACTCTCCAGATGAAAAAAAAAAAAAAGAGAGAGAGGAAAAATAGGTTTCTCTTCAGCAGTGTTGCTTGAAACATACAAAGAGGTAAATTGACCGGATCTTAAATGCAGAGCAAGTATAGTCCTAAATTCTAGTGTAGAATTTTCTTAACTATTATTGTTACGGTAACTTGCAGGTAAAACAATCAATTTGTGAAAATCGTGTTTGTATTTGTTGAGAATGTACACAAATGAATCTGTTACCTCTTCAGTGTTTTAAATAAAATAATAGTTTTCTACGTTATTTATTACGTTTATTCGACTGCAGATTCTACAATTCGACGTGATTATTGGAGAAATCTGGTTATTAACTGGTTCTGAATAGGTTCTTCTCAAAAATGCCTTTCTGAAGATCTGTGATTTGTGTATGTAACGGCATGACTAACATCTTTCTTGGGTTATCCAGAAAATAAAACTGTATGAATGAACCAATTACATTTGTTCTGGTTTTATTTAACGACGAAACATCCAACACGAGAGCTAATTTGTATGTATTTTGTGTAGAGGTCGATGTTTTACCATTCAGAAGAAATTACCTCAGGTAAGTTAAGTAGGTTTTATATATATATATATATATATATATATATAGCAGGAGGTTATGGACAGTAGTTTACTTCGCCACAAACAAATAGCGTGTTTAAAAAAAAAAAAAAAAAAAACAACGTGAAACTTAGTAGTTTAATCTCCATTTGTTTTAATGACTTTTACAAAACGCGGAAGCGTTACAATACACTGTTTTCTGGTTTGTGGCGTCCTCCTGTGGTGTATTTGTGAACGTTGATGAGGTAAAGTTTTAGTAAACCGTTAAAATGCAGTGCTTTAATAGCAAGAGGATTCACAGCACGTTTTATTCAGCTTGTTAATTGAACTGTTAAACAGTTTTCTCGTGTCACAGCTGTAGCGCATCACAAACCTTACAGATATTTGGAAAAACAGCGTGCAAAGTCTTAAAGACAACAGCTGATACAGTACAACGCAAACTGAAAGATTATATCAGTGTACACTTGCTTTTACAAGTACAGCTTCGGAATATAAAACATTTCATTGGCGTTCGTGAATGCCACGCACGGCATGCATTCACTGCTTCAAACGTGTAAATGCTGTTAAATATTAGTTGCTTCAAACCTTTACAGACAGCACATCAAAAATCTCACTTTGAACATTTCTAATATTTCCAAACACCACTCTGCTGCTTATAGACCTATGTCATCTGAGTTGACGTTGCTTGTGTTTGACTGAAAAATGAACAGATATGACACAAATGTAATACTTCAAAAGATGTGAGCACATACACACTCGATCTCACTCATTCCCAAACACACACCGGCACAGTTCCTACGGGGTTCATCAAGTGACACTAAAAACAGAGAGGTCATGAAGTGACCAGCTTGAGTGGAGTGTGTATTGCCTCTCTCTGAGTGCCTGTCCTGGTTCTTTCAGTCTCAGTATTGATATACTTTCTTTCAAACTGCTTTCGAATACATCTTGTTTGAGCTTCTTCGTCGAGGTTGAGGCCAAACGCCTTTATCTCGATTCATCTGAACAAAACATAACTCGGTATGCTTTAGTATGGATATGTAAATAGAGTGCTAATGAACGCGTGTACTGAAATTAGCAAGTGTTTCTTTTGCAGTGCACACATTTAGGAAGTGCAACTCGACATGCACTTCATTTCATGGAAGACCAATCGAAATAAATGAAAGACATACAGTAACTGTAGAATTCACCAACACTTATTTTTCCAGCATCACAAACAATGCACATCACTATTCAGAGTACATGGACTGAAGGCTTGATAAAAAATAAGTTATAAATAAATTAATTTTGGTCTAAGTACTAACAAACATCATTTTAAAACGTACTACTAGCAATTTATTTCTGTTCGTCACTGTCAAAGACCGATATACTCCAAATCACACACCTCTATTTTATCAGGACTATATTTAATGTACAATCATAAAGTGATGTAGTTTCTGAGGTGGTGTGGCACTGTGGTTCAAAAATAGGGGCGAGCGATATAGCAAGAAAATACGTCATTCAATAAATGAAATAATCATCTGAACCGAACAGCCATTATAGTCTATTATATTCAAAATGTTTAACAAAACTAAAATACAGATATATTATATTAAATTTAAAGTAACGAATGCATATTTTTCACATTTTATATAGATCATGAATTTAAAAGAGTATACAGTCATTATAATGTAACAGCAATAATTGTAGATATTTTTTTACATTATTATTTTATTTTACGAGTTCACGCAAAAATGAAAATGCTGTCATCATTTACTCACCATCATTGCTCAAGACTTATTAAAACTAGTGCTGTCAAATGATTAATCGCGATTAATCGCATCCAAAATAAAAGTTTTTCTTTACATAGTATATTTGT
>JAUYWG010000033.1:20193107-20206815 GCA_034779775.1 Enteromius afrohamiltoni
TCTCATTTGAGAAATACAGATTTCAGCATTATTAGTAATCTGTGTGTGCATTTTCCTTGATAACAAGCAAGTTGAGTTGTTTTCGCAATCGGAAAATTGCAATTTTGACATTAATAATGGCAATTGCACATTTTTCCCAAATCGTGCAGCACTAGCTCCGACCCTAATCAAACACACCTGAAGCTGCTAATTAAGGTATAACTAGGTATACTTGAAACTTCCAGGCAGGTGTATTGAGGCAAGTGAGAACTAAACTCTGCAGGACACTGGCCTTCCAGGACCGAACTTGGTGACCCCTGCTATAGAAGGACTGATTACGGAGTAAGCAAACTTCCACTGGCGTCTGTAGTGTGGTGATGAGGTAAGCTCCATAAAAACAAAGCGTGTGAATGCAACTTCATTGCTAGTACAGAAATAACACAGTTGTGAATTGCGATTTGTAACATGCTAGGTAGTGAAGAGCTAGCTTTTTACACAAGACAGGTAGACTTAATGGTGTCAAACAGAAAAACAAAAAGTCCCTTTCCCAAGACTTTATAGATACAATCTTGAATGTGTGTGATATACTTGGCACTGCTTAACTATACAATCACTTATACAGTATATAAATAAGATATATTAGTGAATGCATGCATTAAATGCATACCCGAGGCCATTGCACATTTAGTCAGAAATTTAGTTCGAAATTTATGCACGTTAAAAAATAAATACGACCTCATGTTGTGTCAATAATGTTTACAGAGTTACACCTGACAAGTAGGGCTTCAACCCCATCCACAATCAACACACAAAACGCACAAGACTTCAGTGTTTTTGGTTGCAGTGGGAGCCAGTCTTAACACGTATGGTATGTTATTCATCCTTTAACAGTGTAAATTCAGGCCTGTATCACTTAGTCACAGTCTATGTTTAGGGCTGCAGCAACTAGTAGGGCTGGGTGATTTGGCCTAAAAATCAAAATCTCGATCAATTGAACATTTTAACTCTATTATGATTAATAAACGATTCTTTTATTTATTTTTTTGCCCTCATAGTTTACTGACAAATCTTGTACAGTAAATATGCTCACATATTACAAGTGAGAGATTTTTGAATGAAGGGTGCATTACTTGATTTTAAATGAACATGAACATGAATTTAATCTAAATACTTACTAAGAAACACAAGCATGTTAACTTTTTCAGGTCATGTCTTGTACATGTCTGGCAGGGCAGTTTTAGAAAAATTTAATGGCGATAGCACAGTGTACATTCTGTCGAGAGTTTTAACAAAGTGTTTAAACCCGATTCGCTCCACTGTAGCCAAGGGAGTCATATCCTTTGCGATGTACAGAGACTGGAACCGTTTGGCAGAAACCCCTCCCATGATGCGAATTTGCAGTTGCTGTGAAGCGAATAAACTCAAAATGTTCAAGTGTCCAACTACTCGCGAATAGTCACAGAGTCACATCTGGTGTGAATATCATTACAATACAAAAAAAACACCTAACATTTTATTGGGAATGCTAAAAAGTTAGTTATTTAGCAGTGGATAAAAATAACTAACTAAAATGTTTACAAATGTAGAAGTAACACCATTATATTCCAATTAAACTGTTAAACTGCGCAAATTGCGAATTGAAAATACGCACAATGGAATTGCTTAATTTCACAAAAACTCTTGTGTGTTGTACAACATTTTTTCACCCTTACATAAAAAGTGGCATTTACAGCTCACTTGGCATACATGAAAGTCACATGATCATTCCTTGAAGCACTATAACCTCTAAGAAACTCCTCGCATGTGGTCGCCCTCAAATATAAAGGCCTTTTCTTGCCATTCTGACCCGGCCACCGAATTTAATCGCCATCACTCGAGTCGTGCCCCAGAAGCGGCTCTCCATGCAGCTTTTTAAAGATACGCAATTAAAAATAACAATGTGGTGGCTGCGATACACATAAACCCACCACAACGGTCATCATGACGACATTTCAAAAATATCGCAATATGTTATGCACAAATCTGTAACCCACTAATATATGCACCGATAACATTCATACCCTTGTACTCTAGTTCCGGCTGGGAAAGTCCAACTTCAGTAAGATCCATTTCACGAGTGCATACTACACACAAAAGACAGCGCATCAAATGTGAACGCATTACCTGAATTGTTTTTGACACACAAGTGCTTGCATTTTTAGGTCTCACTGCATTTTAGGGAGTTTTGTTTATGCCCATGCTGGCATGCATTTTGGCCGCCTTGAAGCGCGTAGGATTCCTCTAGCCTTATTAGAGCAGGAAAACAAGGGAGGTACTTAATCAGTTAAACTGACCCCACACTGTTGAGCTTACATCTGGTAGCAGTCACATTCTGCTGAGCGAAATACAACAATTGCATGATTTTGATATCTGTCGAGCACACCAGCATCCAGAGCTCTGCAGTGATGAACGCGCCTGCTGGCACTGATACTCAGACTGGTGCCGCGCTGTCTGTGAAGGCCAAGAGCAGGTCTAGAGAAGCTGTAAGGGAACTTCAAATGCATCACTGAACCAGGGTTCACTTGGAGGAAGAATTCACATTACGCACTGGAAAACAGGCCGGAGATTGTGGAGAATCCACCAAAAAAACATCCTGGACATGGAAGAACTAAGGAAATCCTGTCCTTTACTCCACATGCAGTCAAAATGATAACAAATCAGCACCTCTCTCGGTTAGACCGGTTTAGCTACACTCATAAAAGAATATCGTACCAACTTGGATACCACAGTAAAAGCAATTAAGTAGAATTAACACAAGTAGAGTTTTGGGTTACAGATTTGCAATAAATCTCTCATATTTGATCAAAAGCTCTCTAAATTTCTTTATGTGCGTTCTGAACTAAGCATAGCCATCTGATTCGCACCATGAATTCTATTAGTCCAATAAACAGATGCATTCATTTTGCTTCAGGCAAAATAAGATCATCTGAATTACAAGTCGTAGATGATTTTCACATTTTACAAAAGCAAGAATGTTGATTTACGCTCAGCTTTATCATCACGAGCTGCTACAGGGTCACAAATGCAAAACAGAACTTCGAGTTTAAGCCAGGGTTTGATGATGGGAAAGAAGCATTTAGTCTCGGTGGGAAGAAAGCCTTTAAAGAGCTTGATAAAGACTAGTGTCTGCATCCGGTAAACATTTCCCTCATCACCCAACAATCCCCTGCTGATTCACAACTTCAATGTCTAATTCCAGCATTACAACCAGCTGGCACGCTATGGTACACTAACAAGAAAGACAACACTCAATCGCACCCGCAACTGCAGTTTAGACATTCAGTCCTTTCCCAAAAACACACACACTCACGAAACGGCATCATTTAGAACAACACATCTGGATAAATAAACGCGGAGAGTCAGAGAGAGCTGGAGCTTCGCCAAATTCCCAAGAAGCCTTCACTGGAAACTAGAAATATACTATTCAGCAGAACATGTCAAGGACTCAAACTTTTGTTTGTGATTATCAAGCAACGCATGTCCTCAGCAAACCTATCTGAAATCAAATTTGGTGAACGTGTTTGGGAATATTTTGAGCAAACAAGTAATAAAGGAACTTTCGGGTTTTAATACAAACATTCTGGCTTAATACCAGAAACTTTAAAGCTGTTTTTACACTCGGAGCTAGACAATTTTTGACTCTCTGCTAACTGCACAAGTGGTCAAATGCACTTTGATGTAAATATGTGCGCTATGTGGAGTTAGAAATAGTAATTATGAGGTCATGAATGACCAAGCAAACTTGTACTTACAAGTTAAATAACATATACATTGAAAAGTTACAGTTGTGACAAGGGGCATGTTGATATGAAAGAATGTAGAAACTATGATACCTGTAGCGGTCTTCATTCATGCAGCACAAGCAGTAAATCTTTCCTAAAACTGCTGACACAATATTGCAGATTTGTGGAAATTTTCGTATTTCCAAATTTTTTGTTGGTACTAGATATGTGCAAACCTTGTCAATTAATGGAAATGTAGCTGCTGCACTGGACATTGTGGTATACATTATTTTGGATATTAGAAGCAGATCCTGCAAGCATGCTTTTTCTTTGTTTCACTAGCTTTGGGTTCAGAGAAATGGCAAGCACTTTCTAGTTTAAAAGGGGATCATTAGAAATCAACTTCAGGAAAGTTTAATGACCCCTAAAATACTGTTTGTAATCGAGGCACTACTTTGTTTACAGGGGAAACCATGGTAACCGCTGTATTTCTGCTCGTCCAAAAGTGCCACCTGCATTCAGAGAGTGAATCTGCTGCTTTTTTTGCAGTCGTTTTTATTATTATTATTAATATCATCTAAAATTTTAGCCATATGATAGAAAATAAGATCGATTTGGATGAGTTCATTTGAATGAGTTCTCTGGAGTGTGCTTAATGAAAAACAGAAATGCCTGGTGGCGCTGGATAACTTTTTATGCTTCTGACACTTGCTTGTCACACAGAAGGAGGGAACCAGAAGATGGACTTTTCAAAACTATTCACACACTTTAAAAACATACTTCAAGCAGCAGCTCCAGCGATGAAGAAAAAATAAGCTCTACATTCATCTTGCCGAGGTGCATCGTCTCCATCTACTTAATCTGTGTGCTTGGCAAGAGCGTTTTGTGTTTGAGTACCACCAAACTGTGTACTGTAGCTTCAGCGGCTCTAGGAACGTAAACAATGGCGGCAAACTCATTGGTCGACCAGTTTTTAAAGTGACGCATCAAACCAAAAAAAAAAAACAGGTGGTTTTGTTTTAAATGACGTTTTGCATTTTAAACTTTGTGTGGACACTCACATTGTTGCCCTTTGTTTAGTCACGGGGCGTTAAACTTTGCCGAAATCCGTGCATGATATTCATGCAATTGTGATTAGGCCTTTAGATTCATAGTTCAAGTTTCTTCCTGAAAAAATAACATCCCTAATTTGTACACAAGAATTACACCTGCCCAATATATCAATATGCACAATGTATAGAACCCATATAGAGATGAATAAGCAGAAAAACAGTGTCATGTAAAAACGTTTCCTCTCTAAATCACTCTCTAAGTGTATCATCTGTGGAAGGTGTAGGCCATAAAATGTTATTCCGATTAATATTCCTCATTCCGAGGGCTACTATAGGCTGTCCTTATGTATTGGAGGTGTGGCTTTGGAGAGAGTGTATGGAGGGTTGGATCTTATATTTTTAAAGCTAGCTTGTTATTTCTAGCCTTTCGAAATTAGTCTTTAATTGAAAAATACTCAACAGCTACATACCACTGGTGAAGAAGCTACGAGTGAGGGGTTTCTCTCACAATAAGTGGGCACTGTTTGCGTTTCCCTGAGAGATAAACATTGGTAACCTTTGGGAGACTACATTTCAACAGCGGCTTGACACATTCAGACACTCTGGACCACTCTCCTGTTCACAGCCTGTGCTTAAAACAACAGGAAATGAAGCAAATGCATCTGCTTCCTGAGCACTGCTGTTCTCTCATTAGTGCAGGCTGAGCAGCTCTGGAGATATGGAGATGAGTCAAATAGCCCCTGAACCCTAGTGGGTGGAAAGCGGAGGCTGTATGTGGCGCTACAGGCTTGTTCTTTTCTTTTTTTACGCAACAAATTCTCTCAGACGCATACAGATGCATACATATCCTGTGCCCATGATGAACCCGCGGTAAGCACAAGGAAAATTTATTCACTGCTGGAAGCATTACAAGATTTGACCAAAACAAAACTTGAAAAAAGATGAATGGGCTTAACGGTTGATGACAAACTACACACTACCAAAAAAGACAATATGGACAAACTGCCTTGACGCCTGTTGGATGAAATAATGCCAACACTGATATTATTTCTTTTATGAAGGCGTTTTACCATCGCATTTAACACAGCTTCCGACCATCTTACAGACTCCAACATCATCTGAACGGTCTTCAGTTGAATCTCAGAACATCTGCTAATTGCTGTAGAGATGTTGGTGGAGGCTTCTCACTCACCTCTTCAAAATTGCTCACACTGATTTGGATTGAGTGAGCTGTCTGTCCAGAGCACATGTTGAAGTTTATTTTTGTTCTCCAACTTTCCAGATTCTATGATTTTGACACTTTACATTTTGCATTTTAACAATAATGTCTGCGATTAGCAGTTGTAGCTCTTTTATAGATGTTGGCTTTGCAAAGCTTTGCACAGTTTTTTTTTTATTTTAAAGGTGAACATTGTCGTTGTTTCACTCTGCTGCAGTACTTTGAATGATCTGGACACAGTCCTTCTTCATGGATGAAGTCTAGTCATTCTTTATGAACAATTGGGCTGTTAATATTACAATTGTTCCTGCTAAACAGGCTTCCATGATTTTCCTTCCATGAAGTCACCCATGGCACAAACTAGACAATACAGACACCAAACGCATAAGAAGAGTCAACAGTGACCCAAAAACAGCCTGGTTACAAACTTTCTTCAAGATTTTGTTGGGCAGGACAAAGAAATTAATTCAGATTGGAACTACTTGAGGGTGAGTAAATGACAGAATTTACATTCTTGGGCGAACTATTCGTTTAAGCTTTTGAAATGATTGTATTGTAGCAACACTGACCATGAAACAATAAAAAAGCAGGACAAGAGGTTAAGCGTTCAGAGAAAAGTACTGGTTAGTATTTTTTTATTTTTTAAGTAGGGTTTTGTTATTTGTGTGTCATTATATAATATCTCGGTGGCTTTAAAATTACACTTAAAATAAAACTGTATTATAAAACTGCTAATAGTTATAAATCATAAAGCCCAGACAAAAAAAAAAGGAAATAAACACAGTCAATCTTGGAGCCAGACCCTAGAAATGCTCTCTACAGGTTGAACTGAGTCAGCGAGATGGGCTTTGTTTTCTCAAGCAGCCATGAGTCAGTGGCATAAACAGACCGGCCTCATCACTTTTCAAGAGGTCTGTCTTTTTCAGTCGATTATTATTCCTTTCATGTATTCGGATAAGCATCGCTGAGAGCATGTCAGTCCTTTTCATAAAAACCTCTTCCTAAGAGGTTCCTCAATGAATTACAATGAATGGGACAAAATAAGCAGTCCCACATGAAATCTGAGCCTTAAGAAAGCTCCACGGGTTTTCGCAGAAACGGAACACCGGGCATTCACAAAAATCTGCTAATGGTCTGCCCCTTTCGCATGCTTGTTTATTAAATATTTGGTCTAATTTGATTATGTTCTCAGCTTCCGATAAGAGCGAAGCTTAACAATAAGAATGTGACAAAGCGAGAGAGGTTTGGGTTTAGTTGACAGACCGGTCTCTTGCTCAATCATATTAGTGCTGCGTTTACATTACACTGCTTGCATTTAGAGTTTCTGTTGAGTGAAGACGGGCAACAGCTAAACGGACTGCAACAGAACACAGAAGGCTCAAACTTAACTGAGCATCTTAACAGTGGGATTAAAAAAATATTATAAAAATGCTTCAGCAAAACACTCATGTCAAACATGCATTTGTCCAAAATGGATATAACCGGTGCAGTTATCCTTAAATACAACGCACCGATTTTAATTCATGACCGTGTTGCATTTAATCCTCCACCAATGCCTCTCACCATGCTGATGCTAGCCTCTGCTCTGCCTGTGTGTGTGTTCATGTTTTGTAGGAGTTGTGGCTTTGTTGAGTGATTTGCAGGGAGGGTGGGATCTTATGCTTTCAATGCTAGCGCACTATTGCTAGTGTTTCCAAAGTCGCTTAATCTACTTTTAAATTAAGGGTATGTTCACACTTGCAAGTCGGTTATTTGGGTTAATTTAGCCAAAAAAGGAAAACAATACATTTGCAACTGGTTCACATTGGCATTTTTGACCGTGAACCCAGACCTAGCGAACCTAAAGGTGTTTACAATACGTTCACAACCCGACGGGTGGTCAAAAATGCTAATGTGAACCAGTACCTAATGTATTGGTTGCCTTGAAGAACAAATGTGTGATGGAACTTAAACACCCCAAACAAAAGACGTGTCCGGACTTAATGTGGCCAAGTTGTTGTATGATATCAAAGTCCCATTACACACTCCCAACACATTCATCAGGAGGTCAAAAAAAAAAAGACACTTAATGGGTTAGATCAGCCAAAAATTTAAATTCAATCATGAATTCATGTGTCGTAACAAACCCGTACGACCACCGTTCATCTTTGGACACATATTAAGATATTTCTGATGATTTCAGAGCCATCTGACCCTCCATACATATAGCATTCCAGTTTTTGGATTGATTAGAAGTTCTTGGTCCATGTTGCATTCATACTTCACTGGAAGCGGACAGAGACCCGTCATTTTAGCGGTTTCGGCCAGCACCAGGGTTTGATTGGCAGCATTCACACATACTCAAATGAATCGCACTAACAGAGCAATCGCACCAGAGTTCGTTTTAGTTTAGTTAAACCAAACATAACATGTGGACACAGCCCGAGTACTTTGGTCCTCCTTTAAGTTGCACTCTACGCGACACCTTTGCATAATTACCTGGAGGAAGGGTTCATGTTAAGCATTTGTGAAAATGCATGTCAGAAGACCGATATGAAATTTATTTTTTACTCTATAGCATAATTAATAAATAATAAAAAAATAATCACATCATGCAATAAATTTCCCTTGCGCAACATGTTAATACTTAAATAATATCAACACTTTCACACGTTCAAGAACTGTGGCGACATTACCAGAAAATGTGAAAATCTAAAAGTGAAACAAGGGAAAAGTTAAAAAGTCATCAGATTTCCCACGCAAAATCAGTTCTGAAAACATCCTATAGTTTAAAATACGCTTTCATATTTTGTTTTGTTCTGGAGAATTCTGCACGAGCAAGTGCTTCAGAAACAGTGGGAGGAAGTGGCATTTCTAGTCGGGCGCTCATTTTTCTGCAAACAGAAACAGCACTGTTAAAAATGCTGTCAACACCTCTAAAACAAGCTCCCTGCCTGGAGAGTGAAATGAGTACTGTATGCTGTCACACGGAGACAGTGAGCCGAATTAATCATTCCTGGGAATAAAAGGCTCGGAGGGCTTTTTTTCATTTTGCAAATGTCACGACCACCAACTCCAACTTGTCCCTGCAAGCTCTTGGGTTCTCAGTCACGGGTTGAGTTTGAAGGTCTCCGCTGCATAATTTCCTGTCTTTGCCCTGACCCCTGCCTGTGAACTGTAGCAGTCTTTTGAAAAAGTGAACAAATGCAGACGCACCTTACAGCTGTCTCACTGGCACCGCAGACGTGAATCGGAGCAGTAAATGCCAATCAAAATTCTTTTTTTTTCTTACAGCTAGGGTTTGAGGGGACAGACTGGGCGTCTGTCTGGATGGCCACATTCCCATCAAACAGCATAATGAGTCTGAGATGAGAGCAAAAGGGGAGAGGAGGTGTAATTGCCCTCACCGACAGGAAGAGAAGGCATGTTAGACTATACTTTAGAGTGACATGAAAGAACGAGCTTTTACTAGCATTTCATTTAGTAAACGATTTAAAATTTCTTATGAATATGCAAGTCTTGCTTTCACAATGTCAAGGTGTTGCTATGCTGTTACTATGCTGTTCTGAGAGCTGGTTTCTAGCCACGTCAAATAAACCTTCTTTATAAAATGTCTGATATTTTAGTCTCTCCATACATGCCCGTATCCCTCCTTCAAAGAAAGTAAGGGGTTTTTAACCACCAGGTGAAATTTGATGCCAGTCAAAGCATCATTAAAGGAACGGTTTACATAAGAGAAAACCTTATGACAGTGTAATCACTCTCAGGCCTCTCGCTTCTTCAGGAGAGATGTGGAGAAATGAATAGGTGCCGTCCAAACAGCTGATAAAAACATCCCAATAATCCACACCACTCCAGTGCATCAATGAACGTCTTGAAAAGCTGCGTGTTTGGAAACCTAACTGGTTGCTTTTGATTAATAGTCAATAAAAAACCCACTTACATATTTGTTCAGAACTGCTTTGGACTGTTTTGGCATAGCTGCTTGTGTATATCTCTCCTGATTCACACGAGAAAAGCTTAAATGCATTATTATGGAAAGAAGACTCCTATATTAGCCAGAAACATCGGTTTTAAGATCAAAACGCGTTATTGAAGCACTTGTCTCTTACAGACGCATTACTTAAGATATTAATTGATAGACTGGACTGAAGCGGTGTGGATTACTGTGATGTTTTTACATCAGCTGTTCGAACTTTGACGGCACCCGTTCACAGCAGAGGACCCATTGGCGAGCAAGTCTTACCTTGAAGAAAAACTCATCTACGTCTCGGATGGCCTGTGGGTACATTTCCAGAAAACGTTCATTGTTTTGAGCGAACTGCATTTGTAGCACAACTAGCCTATATGACGAATTAAGTGAATGGTTTCGATTCAAAAAGCGTAAGCATAGTAATCGCAAACAAAAAAGAAAAAACAAGCTTTCTTGAACTGTGTGCAAATGCCCTTGTGTACCCATCAACACAGGGACAAATAAACAAATAATGGCGGAAGAAAAAAACCCTTTAGTTAAAATGTTCAGAAGTAGATCAAAGACGCGATTTCTCTGAAAGAGCCCAAACAATGTCTCATCAGCCAATTATTCTGGCTCATTCTGGTCATAGACCGCATCAAAGAGAGGGCAGGGACTCTACGAACACTTTAATGATTTTACCATTCACAGGAAGGAAACAATCTGACAATGGCTTCACAAAGGAGCCCATTCAGTTTACTGAACTGCATGCAGCCACGTACTAAACAATGAGCTCTAAATTCTTCATTTGGCAGAACAATCTGACACACAAACAAACAAACAAAGCATCTATGAGGGCTTTACTGTATTGTTTTCATCAAGTCATTCTTAGCGAGGGGAATTATGATTCAGAGTGACTCATGCCTTACCTAATAATAATAATACTAATAATAATTACACATTGCATATATCATCAAGTCTGTGTGTGCGCATCAAAACTTTTGTGTTTCTCGACTACTAAAGAGTCGGTAGATCTTTGCATGCTTGTGTGTGTGTGTGTGAGATCCATCATCTACTTTCATAACTCATTTTATAACAGCATAAAAAATGGAATACAAGATGACAGCGTGTTGTGTAACTCTTATTCTGAAATCAATCATGAGAATTACTGAAAAAAACAAACACCTGGATACATTACAGTAATGAGAATTTAGTGCGTGTGTGTGGTGGGGGTCACTGAAATCATTTCAAATAACGCAATGGTCTGATTCCTTTATTTATGTTTGTGATATTCATCTATAATAACTGACCACTGGTTTTCGAGTGTATTTGTGGACCGACCGGTTGTATAACCACGGAACAACAGTGCCTGCTCCAGACAATAATAAAAGCCTAAATGAAGTCGATAGGAAGCATGTGCTAAAACTCCTTGCGCTTGACGGCCGAGGGGAAGACACAAAGAAACGTGTTCATACGGCACCTGATTCAGCGCTGGAGCACTCGACATGTAAGAAAACAACACAAGGCCAGCGATTCCTGCTGAATTGAGTGGATTGTGCTTGAACCCCTGCTGACCCACTTACTGAGCAGTCATGCATGCTGAACAAAGAGCAGCTGTTTATCAACAGCCCGCCCGCACATGGACATCTGAAGACAGTCATGGGTTTAAATGTTTAATAACGGTGTAGGTGTCCCCGCGGCCGCGAGAGCCACATAAAACCGCTACATAACCCAAACAGAGCAGCTGCACGACACGCTGCTAAAAGCATGTCTTGAGCTTGGTTTAAACGGTCTGAAGTTGGACGTAGCGATGTTAGTCTTCAGAGGATCGGGGTTAAACATTTGCAATTTTGACTCAAAATGATCGTTTCGATCCTGATCCCTTAATATTTTATATATATATATATATATATATATATATAAACATGCAGTTGAGCTTTAATTATGAATAAATGAGTTTCGTATTTGATTGCAATAACTATTTGCGCACGGGGTTTGGATCCTATGAGTGACACTAAATACACGTATATATGAATGTTTTGGTTATATTTATGAAGCATCAACGTTTCACGAGATGCACGTGAACTAATGACCTTTAATCACGTGTCTTAATGAAAGATGCAATCAATTTTATGTAATCTCCCTAAAAACGGTTTTGTCCACAAATAGTCTTCTACTGAGATGACATTATATTATAAGGACGTAGCAGGTCTACGAACACGAAACGCTTGTTTAGAGACGCGAGCGTTTGAGCTGTTCCCAGATCTGAAGTCATCAAATCAAGTTATTGATCTCATCTCTCACCTGCTGACTCGCCAGTGTTGATCCAGTCTGGGTTGGCAATGCTCGCTATGGCAAATATATCCGCGGCCAGAAAGAGACATCCTGAAATAATGGTGAGTTTATCCATCTCAGGTGACCTGGACTCTGATGTAGGAGTGAAGAACGGAGCTAATCTCTCTCTGGAGCTATCAGCAGCGGTCAGTAAACAGGACGGTCCCTGCTCGAGCCTGACCGCATGATATGGCGTGATATGATATGGCTATGAGTCCAGCAGCCTCGGAGCACAAAACAAACCCTTTAAAGATCAGGTTGTGTGCCTGATCTTCCTCCTGATACGAGCTCGGGGCTGATGCTCACCCTCATCCTCCTCGTACAGTGACTGGCTGCGGTGCTCTCCTGTTATTAGCTAACTTAGCAGGCTACAGATCCTCGCGGTTCGTTTGCCGTCCGGAGGGCCTGCTGCCGCTCGCCGTCCACATATCCATCGCGAAGGAGCTCTCGACTTGCGGGAATTGAACCGCGGATGCGTTGAGACAGCGACTCAGAGCCGTAGAGGGCCGTTTTCATCGACGGCGCTACGGTCCATCTTTCTCCTCAGCTGTACGCGCATCTGCATCCTCCTCAAAAACCCGTCAGAATCCCGCCGGTGCACCGCGAAAGGTCGTTCAACGAGCGTGAGAGGGAAGAGAGGAGCGGAAGACGCTGCAGAAGCATGAGAAACGGTGGCGTATAAACGCAGCTCTCGCGTCTTTCCCAATGACATCAAGCGAAAACCCCCACGCAGCGTCTCTCTCTCTCGCTCTCTCTCTCTCGGCAGACACAAGAGGCCTGCGAGATCTCGCTCCTTGCCTCTCGCGAGACTCCGGCCGGTTAACGGGGTCTGTGATGCGTGTGGGCATCATCAACATCCACGAGTGCTTCTATAATTACCCGCTTAATGCTCGCAATGATTTCAAAACGCACCGGCTTCATTGGTGAACAGGTTGTGTTATATAGAGAAAGGGATCAGGATGTTTTATGAATGAGCAGTGGCCTGAGATCAAAATGGAAAAGTGCTTATTTTAGATGCGTGTTGTTATTATATTGTTATTTTTTTTAATATTCTTTAGATTTGAGGTACCTGACAAGAGCGTTCATGAATTTGTGTAAACAAGGAAAAACGACATAAGACATGTAAATTGAAAAAAAAAAGTTTTACTATTGTATGAACTACAATAATTGTAATTAATTATATATTACGGAAAAGGCAAATGGTCAAATGAACAGCAGCGTTAATGTTTAAATCATACCCCATAGTACTATATGATTTAATAACCTTGACAAACACTAGTATTTTGTTTAGCTATGAGCAAAATCTCAGAGTTGAGACCTCTTCTTAGCACTTATGCCAAATGTTTTAGTTTTATTACAGTTTTTCTCAATTGCTTTGGCTGAGTTCTCAAATGATTTTTTTATTTCCCAAACCATTAAGTTCAGATCTCTG
>JAUYWG010000033.1:20211120-20233051 GCA_034779775.1 Enteromius afrohamiltoni
AGTGATCTACGGCTCTGTGTATAAGCTGGCGTTCCTTTTAAAAACAGCTGACGAAGATTTACCGCTAATCAAAGAACTGGCTTCACTCATGAGATATATAATGCATAATATATTGTTCGATATATATCGCCCAGCCCTACCTAAAAGCCTTTTTGAGGTTAGGGAAACGAGGGTGATGCAAACTTCCAGGTTGGTCTCCAAAATAACGTGATGCACATTCACGAGAAGGTCTCACCTAATCCAACGAGGGCCATTCTACCACTGGTGTAATTACTGCCAAAGAACTGTTGCAGCTAGAAACAGAAAGAGAAGTGTGTTTTTATACGGCTTGGCTTAAATACGGTAACATCAGCAGACGGAGTTGAGATGATCAGAAGTTGCGGTCAGTCACTTACATGATCGACACTAAACTTCCCCAGCATATAGTCCGGACAGTACAGAGAGTTGGATAAAGCGTTCTTATACGCAGCTTCATGCAGCTTCTCCAGAACACCTGTGAGAGACAAAACACCGCATCAGCACCAGACGCTGGGCATTCATTTTAATGAATGGCTGTAATGTACCTATCTGTGGGCTCTGGGCTGCCACGGCGTTGTCTATCCTGACCCTCGGCGAGAGGCTAGACAGCTCCCAGGGTCTGAAGTCAGGAGCAGTAGTCACATTGACCAGGTACTCTATGACGCTGTCACTGCACAGGAAACACATACAAGACACTCATTCACAATTCCTCTTTCAGTGTTTTGCAAGACTAAAGAGTGACTGGGTCTCTTATCTTTATCACTACAGCTCATTTATTACAGAGATACTCACAAATCATCCCTTAGATAGTCCAGAGAATAGATCATGTGCTCCCTCGATGACGTCACACTGAAAAGTGATGTTGAGAGCAACGATTGAGAGTGAAATACAAAAAGTGCTTTGAAGCAGTCACGTATAAATATAAAACTGACCTCAAACTGGCGCCCACTGCCTCCAGACCCCGACAGATCCGGAATGCTGACGCTCCTTTAGTGGTCTGAAACACAGCACACAGATCCATTACTGCAAAACACCCTCTGCATCGTATATGATGATCTCACACAAAACTTTAAACAGATACCAGCAGTAGTGAGCTTGTATGTTTATGCGTTTAGTAAAGCTACTTCGGCTTGCCCTCGTCATACCAGATTGGCTGCTAATCTCAGGATGTGAGTGATGCCCAGGTTTTCTGCAGTCTCATAGCGGCTGCCGGCTTTCACAAACACACCGATTTTAGAGAGGGGAGAGTAGTTCTCCAGAGAGGCGACGAGAAGGCCGCTGGGAAGCTTGGACACCTATTAAAAAAAAAAAAAAGATATTAGGTAAGTAGTGGGTTTAAACTGCGATTTAAACAGAGCGCGCAACATTGCATCCATTCCCATAACCTGGACGTCCTGAGGAAGGAGGGATGGCGCTGCTGCAGGTTTCCGGGTGACCAGAGGTTCAGTCAATGCCTCGCTCCTCCTGGCGGCAGCGGCATAACATCGTCTCTGTGAAAAACACTCCATGTGAGTAAACAACTATCAAGTGCACTATGGCTTATATTACTGCTTTAAATAAACCCCTCAGTAGAAGTATTAAATAACATTGTTTGAAGCAACTTTTTAGATCAAAAATATTGAAACTGTAAAACGTAATGCTTTTCTATAGCACTAAGCCTCAAATGTCAACTGTTCATTGAATTATGTAAAAAATAAATCAATCAAGTAAACATATGCATGGTACTATATGTTCAAAAGTCCTTGAGATAACCTGTAGAAAGAAAAAACATCTTAAGCACTTATTAAGAATAAGTTAAGTGGACTTAACTTTTATCATTATTACCTTTTTGAACGATTATGTAATTGTGGGATTGATTAATTGTGCAGCCGTACCCAGTACTTCAGGTTTGGGGACGTTCCCCCTCAAAAAGACTACAACAAATCATTGGAAATCATGAGATCGTTCTCGAAACAACCCTTATCGGTCATTTTGATTGAGTGAGTACATTTCCATTAACTTTCTATTTTCAGAAGTCGGGAGAATAACGTTTAGGAGGGAGAATAAGTCCATCTGCCTCTGCTGTGAGAGGGCAAAAACGTCCAGTACGTGTCCGTTAGCGTTTGATATACTAGTGTGCCGTGATATAACAACAACACTATCTTTAGAACAGCTCTGTTCGGCTCAATGCATACCGCTGTAACTAAAGGAAAAAGACAACATATATTGTGCATTTGGTCTGCTCTACCGGTTTAACTTACATAGAGTAATTTCCTTGGATAATTTCATTTTTCTCTTCGAAATCCTCAAATCTCCTTCGTGGTTTGTTTACACGTACAGCAGATGCTGTAAAATGCAGTTGTTATATTTCTACAATGACTGCAATGGTTTAACACGTCCACGATATTCAGGATTGAAGAAAGATGTTTAGTTATTCATGATATTCCAAAAGAAATGTAATGCTTTTTAATTCAGTTTCTGAAAATGCTTATTATTGTATTTATAGAGAATCTTTTGATGATTATTTAAAGTATAAACAAAGGTCATTCACAAAACTTATGCAGGAAAAAGGTCAATTGCTGTACAAATTTCCCACCAATGAATTTTCCAGTCATATGCGATTGACTTTACAGCAGATTTGTTTTGTTTTTTTATAATGAAAAGAGTTTTCTCTCAAAACATTATATTTGTAAAACCAGTCAAATTCTTTCAATTCACAAAATAAATAACCAAACGT
Source organism: Enteromius afrohamiltoni (assembly GCA_034779775.1). Lineage (NCBI taxonomy): Eukaryota > Metazoa > Chordata > Actinopteri > Cypriniformes > Cyprinidae > Enteromius > Enteromius afrohamiltoni. The sequence continues at coordinate 20,213,855 of JAUYWG010000033.1, forward strand.
TTACTTTTTAATCAACTCATTATGACTTTATTTCCTTATCAACGTAGTCTTCCCCAAACCTGGATATCACGAATTTAAGACTTCAAATCTCTCTGACATTCAACGACATGAGAAACATGTCTCATCATGCTTCTCTTCCTGGACGGCCAGGCTCTCTCGGACCACACAGAAACCGGGTTTAAATGGTCAAACATGTTCGTGAAGTCTGTCACAGGCAGTACAGCATCACTGTGTCTTGACCTTCATCACAGAAACACATCAGCACGGGGGATTTACAAACAAATACCACCAGAAGAGTCACCAGGACTCCCAAGAATAGAAGCTTCCGGTGTCCCTTTGAATGACTGGCTTTTATTTGAGGTTTTCCAGCGTCCAGAGTAAAGTTTACAGCAGCTGGGTGTCAAACACCGGCTAGCAACGTTAGCCTGTAACACCGCGACGAGAAGTTTGTGGCGACCCTAAAAGCTCGTATGCGTTTGAAACACGACGTGAGAGTACAGAGGAGAACTCAACGCAGACTGAGAGAAAGAGGACTCACGGAGAGATGAGTGAAACCTCTGAACCCCGTCATGACTCCGCTTCTCTCCTTCGGTCGCTGGGAAGGACAGTTATGGCCGATCCGAAGCCCTACCCACAATCCACCGCGCCGCGACACACCATATATGGATACACCGGAAACACAAGCTGTTTCATATTAATAAGATGCTAGAAAATATAAGTCTTGTAAGCAAAGTTCAAGAAATGCCCGTACATTTTATTAAGATCTAGATACAGTATCTAGAGATACAGAAATATATCAATTAAAATATTCAGTGCTCAAAACTGCTTTGTGGGAAAATTGTACCTTTATATTCTAAAGAGGATGAACAATACGTTTATACTTAATTCACTTTATAATTGAATTTAGCCTATATTTAACACACACACACACACACATACACACATAAGGAAGCTTTTACAAATATTTTCCCCATTTTTAGTTTTAAATACATTGTGTGTTGTTTTGAAAGAAGGTTCATCTAGGCTAACTGTTATTATTTATTCAGTAAAATACACTTAAAGAGTTAATGCATTTGTAAATATGCCTTAAAGCAAACTTTTACCTTCATACTTTCCTAACTTTAATATATATACTACAAAACTTTTGCCGTCGCGGTCTCATTTTGATGACGCGCGACAGAGCGACGAATTCCAGCAACACGCGTAGAACGTTCGCCGAACGCTAGACGATCCGTTTAAACCCCAGAGCGGTCCGCCTGTCCTCCGTGAAGCACACGCCGAGAGGACCACTTGCGTTTGTTTATACAAACATCTAAACCGCAGCTTGCAGAAATGGTAAATATGCATATCATAATCCCAGTTTTTCAATAACGTTAGCGGTTAGATATCGATTCAGATTTAGCGTGTGTCCAACCGTTCAACACGTGCTGCTGTTTTCATTTGTTTGTTTGGTTTTTATGGAGTGATTAAGCACTCGTAGTTAAAAACTCGTGGTGGTTAAAAGTAGTTTTCGTGGTTTTTAAATGTCGTGATTGGAAACACGTGTTGTTCAATGTGTTTAACTAATGTAACTCAAGTTAATCAGCCCACGTGTGACGTAGGTAAGCAGCCTCGAGTTTGTTTAGAAATGTATTTGTTTATTAGATATTCCTATGTTTGTCTAGTGAGTTTAGAGATCTCCTGTTTTCATGCAAATAACCTTAACACAACGGTACATGCGGTAAACTCTAGGGACGCATACAGGCATATGTTAATGTATTCGTGTTTTTAGATCCCATGTTGGCTTTGATTTAATAAATGCTGGTCTCTTCCAGGCTGAACCTGACGTGAACCCTAAAGCTTATCCTCTGGCGGACGCCACTCTCACCAAAACCATCCTGGACCTGGTTCAACAAGCGGCCAATTACAAACAACTGAGAAAAGGGGCTAATGAAGGTAGATAAACACACTAGAAAGCATCATTTTTGAGAAGCCGTAAGTCAGGCTTGCGTGGGATGTGACTAACTTCCTTGTGGATTTGTTCTAGCCACTAAAACCCTGAACCGTGGCATTGCCGAGTTCATCGTGATGGCTGCCGATGCTGAACCTCTGGAGATCATCCTCCATCTGCCTCTGCTGTGCGAGGACAAGAACGTCCCGTACGTGTTCGTACGCTCCAAGCAGGCCTTGGGCCGCGCATGTGGGGTGTCCCGGCCCGTCATCGCCACCTCCGTCACCATTAAAGAAGGCTCTCAGCTCAAGCCTCAGATTCAGTCGGTGCAGATGGCCATCGAGAGACTGCTGGTCTGAGAACTCTTCCGCAGATCTGCAGTTTTGATTTTTCTCTCATTTGTCATTCACCACATGCTTTTTAATTCTTAACTTGATTTGTTTTGTGTGTTACTTTTTTTAAGTGTTTACTTGTCGCTTTCTCATTTTGGCCACTGGATGAGCACATGTACATTTATATTACGGGAAGAAAAATATACTTTTTACATACTTTTTAAAGTATGAGAATTAACCTTGTTTGACATGGTAAACATTTAAAATAATACTTATATACAGCGATCATGTGCCGATTGTACAGACTTGTAATAAAACACAAAATCCAGGATACATATGTGCTGAATCCTTGTGTGTGTGTGTGTGTGTGTGTGTGTGTATATATATATAGTCGTTCATCTACTATGTACGTCATTAGTGATAGTACACTTTTTTTCAAAAAGTAGTTTGATTATAATTACATTTTAAAATTCAATATAGTTTAAAAACTCTTGTGCTACTTCATATTATGGAAAAAATGTATTAAGATTTCTTTGAATAGTATTTACAATTGGAATCTTTGGCGACTCCATTATTGCTACATTTAATGCATACGTTTCTTAAAAGAATAATTGTAACTGACCTCAGCTGTTATGTAGAAAGAATGTGTCAATATTGAGATCACATCACAAATATTATTTTAGGCTATATAAGAGAATGAGAGAATCCAGTCTGATTTCAGGTTTTAATAAGAAGCATTAATTTAACATGACCTGATTCGCATATTGTACACATATGCTGCTGGTCGTTTATATTTTCTGTCTTTGCTAAAGAAACCAAATAATGAGTCGGGCAAAGAGGGTAAAATCAGGTGGCTGTAATTCAGGTTCATTTTTCATACTGTGGACGATCAAACTGAATACATTTTATTTTGGGATACAGCACCCAGCGCACTGCTCTACTGTATGCTAAACATTTTGGCAAATGTAGAAGGTCATCTGGGTATACATACAAACTGCACAATATGAAGACTACTTACGGTTTTAAAGGGACAGAACACCCTAAATTAAAATTCTGCTATTTACTCACTCTTAAGTTACTCTAAACCTGTATAAGCATCTTTCATACGCTGTAGACAAAGAAGATCATTTGAAGAATGTTGGTATACAAACAGTTTCTGGTCCTCGTTGACTTCCATTTTTTCTTCATACTATGGAAGCCAGTGGCAACCAGAAACTAATTACCATTATTGTGTGTTCAACAAAACACCTGAGGGTAAGTAATTGACAGAATTGTAAATTTTGGGTGAAATATCCCTTTAAAGAAAGTCACGTTTCAGTGTATCTGTGCTAATTACTCCATAAATCTCTCAATACAACAAAAAACATCTAATAAATACAAAAACAAAAACAAATATCACCATACAAAAATTACAAAACATTTCACTACAACACTGTTAAAAAACAAAGGTACTTGTATTAAGTCACAATCATGAGGTGCTCAGCGCATGGAAGGAACCCTGTACGTCACTTGAACATCACATTGAACTGATACTGTGGAGACTCACACACACACACACACACACACACACTGACTTACAATCACCACAGATATCATCAATCCATCCAGCCTCACCGTGGCAGAGGGTCAGACTGGAGAAAGCATAGCTTATGACACGATTATTTTCTGAAAACCCTTCAGAGTTTGGGTCGGACCTTTTTCCGTTCCTTAAATAGCTCTCGTGGAGCGGGACGCTCTGAAAGCTGCGCCCTGGCCTTCCGTCCCGGCTGGCAGTGATGCGGGTGGAGTCCGGTGCTCTCAGTCCACGGGAAACTCCGTCTCCAAGGCAGTGCCGGGACGGCTGCCCGCGTGAGTGTCCTTCCGGAGCTGCAGAGAGACGCAGCTCAGCCAGCTGCGGCTGGTGGGCATCTCTCCGACGATCTCCCAGCTGTCCGATTCCTCACAGTACCGCTCTATAGTGTCATGGTACCTGCAGGGGACGTCAGTACAAACACTTAATAGACAGCAGACATAGCTAGCAGGCCTCAGATCGAGACTAAACAGATGGAGTATGGAGAATATCTGAAAAAACATTTTATAAGGCACTGTTCTAATAAGAAAAAAAAATCAATAGTGTTTTAATGTATTTGATTGCTTAGACAAACTCTTACAATTTCTTAATTATGCTGATTTATAAATTTACTGTTTACTTATTATTAATTTTCAACAAAAACAAAAAAACATTTTCTCCCACCCCCTGAAATGTTGTTTAAGCTTCGGCCTTTTTTTTTAAAAAATCCTAGTCTGCTCTGACTGGTATCGAAACACCCGATCAGCTGTAAACAGCATTACATTTATGGCAATTATGCATCTGTATTGTTGTACCAGTGTAATGACAATGAGAGAGCATCACAAAGAATGGGCCAAAACAACCAGTAGATGGACATTATGAAGAAATAAATATATATAATTAAAACAAAATTATATATAGCTTTGTCAGAGAGATAACGGCAGGACAACAAACTAGAAAGGCATTTCAAGCAAGTGTTTAGGGTTTGGTGCTTTGTAGCAGATTACATAATAAGCTATATAAGTGCCCTACTGAACTATTAAAATGGAATAAAGAAGACCCGGGAAAACATGGAAAAGAGAGAGCGAAAGAAAAGTTTTCATAGGATTTCATAGTGCTCTAGTGTAGTATCTCTCACCTGTCCCAACCCTCCTCTCCTCCTAAAACGTAAATCTTTCCATCCACCACCGCCACGCCGGGTCGATAACGCCTCTCCGTCATGGGAGCACACATGGTCCACTTGTTGGTCTTGGGGTCGTAGCACTCCACCTTATCCGTGTTCTCTGTGGAAGCGTGCCAGCCGCCTGGAGAGGAACAACCGTGATCCACTGCCCTACAGGACGAGACTCAAATTTGCTGAAATAGTAAAAGCCACCATATTCACCTATGACGTATATCTTGCCCTTCAGGATGCAGGCAGCAGATCCAGAGCGGGCGATCTGCATGGGCGCCACCTCAGTCCACACGCATGTTTTAGGGTTGTACACTTGCGCCAAGTTTGTGCCGTCCCCGTCTTCTAAAACAGCGCCTCCTGCGGTTTCAGAAGAGAATAGCACTTAACCCTTGAAAAAACTATTTCTGCTGACTTATGCCAATTATTACCTAATTTCATGACGCTGAGTTCAAAAATATCAGTAAAAACACCATCTTGTAAAAAATTTCACAAATAAGAATGACCTTTTTCTAATTATACACATGCATCAGCTTTAATGCACGTTATTCTAATCTCGAAATCAGAGTTAAGCATAAAAATGTCTTCAGAATCGTTCATACATGTGAAAATCCGCTGATAACTGAACTTAAGGTTGTAACCAGGCTCAGAGAAAGATGGGAATCGTATCTTTGTGTAGTTGTTCTGGTAATAAAGAGAAAACACAGAACTTTTTCACCTTACTGTTGAAAAACAAACAAACCAAAACCAGCTGCAAACTGTTAATAACTGTTAATAATCGGCACCCCAAATCGAGTCATTTCAGATGAAAAAAAATTAACTTATTTTATTAAAAAGATAGACTATAAAACCAGCGCACATTCCAGACATTTATAGTCTACACTTTCATTATTTTCTGTGGGAAACAAAACCAGGCAGTCACATTAACCTCCAATGTTCTGAAATCAAACCTGTTACCTGTCACATAGAGTAATCCATCCAGCGCCACCACAGCCGGACTGGTGACTGCCATCTTGACCGATTCCATAAACTGCCATGTGTTCGTCTGAGGATTATAACACTCAACAGAGTCCAGACGAGAACGGCCTTCCCAGCCGCCCACAGCAAACACATATCCATCCAGCATCACCAACCCTGAAATACAGCACAATACTCTTGTAGATTCCTGTTTATTTTCATTTTTGAAATCATAGGGTGGGTTCAAATGCTGGTGCATTGTGGGATAGTCCTACACTATTCTGGAAAATGATGTGAAGAGAAAAATGGCAATGTTGTCATTAGCTCTGCAGGTAACAGTGGAGAATGGTTTAAAAGGTATGTTTGCTAAAAGGTTTTTATCGTGTAATTTTGACTCATTGGAAAGCAATCTTTATGGAATGCGTCAAAAACATTAGTGTTCCTTACCCAGCTCTGATCTAGCCACGTTCATGGGTGCCATCTCTGACCAGGAGTCGAAACACGGGTCATAGCGCCACATCTCTCTGCTGGCCGAGCCGTCAGGAAACTCACCGCCGGCCAAATACAGCATGGAGCCTATAAACACAAACGCAGCTCAGATCAAGAAAAACATGTCTTACTTCTGACCACCAGACTTGGTAAACAATTGGAAAACAAGTCTGATTTCAACATTAGTAATCAGAAATGTTTACTGAGTATCAAACCATCGCATTAGAATGGTTTCTAATGGTTAGAATGACCATTCGAAATGGTCATGTGACACTGAAGACTGGAGCAATGATGCTGTTGTTTAACATCAAACTCATGCGCAGCTCATCTGTGAACAACCGTGTAGACTGTTTCTTGTTCTTCTATGCATTAATATATAACGCACAGCAGCCCTATTCATCAACGACTCAAGAAGTTAAAATGTCCCACTCTTAACACACTCACCAGACACGACCAAGCCGTGTTTGCTGACAGCGAAGGGCAGACAGGCCAGACTCTTCCACTGGCTGGTGAGGGGATCGAAACTCTCCACGCTGCGCAGGACGACCTTATCATCCTCTCCTCCCACGGTCACGATCACCTCAGCCGTGCCTGACGGAGACAAACGCGATAACAGTCATCCAGAGGATACACCTCACGAATGTCAAGAGCAAATATAAGAGCTATGCATTTCTATACTTGTTAACAGTTCACAAAGTTTCTATAAATATACTGAAAGTGGAAACTTATAACGAGTAAACAAACACATGAAATGTTATTTATTCTCATTATAATTGCTGAGTTATCAGTGGCAACAAACCTAACTTAGCTTATACCAATGATAAAGAAATCCACAACTGAACTGGCTCAGATGCAGCAGACAGTGTAAAATAAGGCAGGTGTGATAGAGCGGCAGCACTCAGTCACCTGTTGTTCGGCGAGGTCGTGCTCGGGGGCTGTACAGCTCTCCTCTGCGGTCCTGCAGCAGTAAATAGTCCTTGGCTTCAGAGATCAGCTTCTGGCACTTGAGCGATTCCTTCACAACATCCAGAGTCTCGATGACGTCGTGAATGTAGTACGGACTGACGAGGGGCAGCCTGATGTGCTCCAGAACCTAGTGACGGGAGGAACCCTAAATCAGCTCAACCAATCAGTGCAATCTATTCAATTCAACTAACAAATCATTCACGACCATTAAACAAAATGGTAGCACTTTAGAATAGAGAACACTTATTCACTATTAACTGCAACTTTTCCCTCAAAAAATTCCTAATTTGCTGCATCTTAAAAGTCAGTAAGGTACTTTAGGATTAGGGATGTAGAATATGCTCATGTAGAATAAGGCATTAATATTTGCTCAATTAATATTCTAGTTACTATTCTAGTAAATTATATGAATATAAATATTTATAAATTTATATTTAATAAATGTAAATTTCTATTTATAAATTACATGAATATAAATATTTAAATGAATATAAACATAAATATTTTCATCTACGTGCTGTATATGTGTGTTTATATACAGTGTGTATATTTATATATATATATATATATATATATATATATATATATATTAAATGTACACGATACACACAGTGTATTTTGTAAAGAAAAACATTTATTTTGGATGCGATTAATTGGGATTTGCCAGCACTACAACACATGGAACACTTGTAAGATGCGTTCGTGAACTTCCTGAAGCATCAAAGTTTTAGGTGCATTGTGTGCATCAACGGAGGGGCAGCTTTCGTTAAAGATATATTTGTGTTACAAAGACTTACGGTGTCGAGCATAACAGAATCTGATCTTTGAGTGATCCGTCCCTTTAAATCAAATAATGAGTATTAGCGAAAGCGACCCTTTGTTTTGTCAAACGCGACTAATTACAACTTAAAACCTGTCCAGTACATTCACAACTGAGCTGTAATCAAGGTCTTTAAATAACTGCATAGCAACAGTGACATGTAAGCACAGCAGGTCCAATCAGGGCTAGATTTACGTTTCTCGCACGACTCTGTGAAGCGCCTCATAATCATAGCCAATTGCGGAGCATGTGACCTTTCACGGGCTCAGTTCATCAAAACAAATAAAGGCGGCTAATCCCAGACATCTGTGGGGGTTTATCACCGACACACGAGGAGCCCACCAGCTCAATAGAGATCACAACGCAAACCTCCCTTAGAAACACGACGAGAAAATACACTTGCCAACTCTGTCTAACCAGAAGCAATGCAATAACATGATAAGGGAAATGTTATTTTGACCATTAAAATCCTTACATTTTTTACCTGCAATCATTACACAGTCTTTAAATTGAAGGGGAATGTTTCTAACATTACATATGTTTCAAGAGATGCTTTATATGATGAACACTAAACAGATTTAACTGATTAACATACATAAAGCACATCACCAGTACAATAAACTGTACTTGCCACTGGAAGCTTTGAATTCTGTTATATGTATATTTCATGTTTGGTCCATGTAGGCATGCAAATAATGTCTCTGATACGTCACAGCGTGACTAACAAACTAGGTTTGTAGCACTCATGATCTAAATTCACTTCCAAAAATAAGGAAGTGTGACGTTGCATGATGTCTGAGGAAACCTTGCATGCTCAAAGCCTAGTCTGATTGCAGCATGATTAAACATTATACGATTATACATTAGTATAACTAAAAGTAGAAGAGAAGTAGCACTGCTTCTGTCGGTTTCTGAAGACGTGAACAAAGACGTGAATGTGGTTCATGACTGACCTTCTCGAAGCTCTGTCTGCGTGAAGGGTTCTTCTCCAGCCACACAACGGCCGCCTCAAACACCGTCTCCTCTTTTGGCACGTTCAGATGGTCACTCGAAATGATCTCAGTCAGTTTATCGGCACAAAGAGACAGAAACTCCTCCTGGAGAGGTGAAACAAGATAAAAGAAGACACAAATGTAAAAATTCTCATTTAGTATTTAAGATGATGAACTCTTTAAAACAAATAAAAACATTTGGACAATTAGAATCCTTATGATGTTAGCTATTTCTATTTAAATGAAGGTTAAAGCAAGGTTTGATGCTCACACTCTCGTCAGAAGAAAACGTCACACTCTACTACGTCTCTTTTGTTTTCTTAAAGGAATAGTTCGCCCCCCCCCCAAAAAAAAAGAAAGTTGGTAACCAGGCTGTTTTGTGTTTAGTATTTTTCTTCCTGCTATAGAAGTCAATGGTGACCCAAAACAAATTCAAAATGCCCTTACATAATTAAACACAGTAATTCATCTTTTTCAATTACTGTATTCTGGGCAATTTTCCACCTCAGGATTTGAACGGTTCACCTGTTGGCAGACGGTGCTGAAGTGCTGCTGGATGTACTCCATGCTGCGTCGCTCTAGCTCTCGGCACGAGTGCGCCTCGGCGAAGCAGTGAATGCCCACACAGTTCATCTCGTCCATCTGTCGCTCCATGAACCTGCAGCAGGCCTCTCGCACCGCCATCACGTCCAGCAGATTGGCGGCCGCCAGGAGCGCCTGCACGTTAGCCTTGGAGATCACCACCTCCGCCGTGTAGGCGTAGCTCACCAGCATGCCAATCATCTGGGGCTCCACGCCGTTGATGGCCACCCGCTCCTGACGAGACTCCATCAGGTCGGTGGAGAACATGGCCTGCGCAAACAAAAGCACACAATGTTACGCACCGATTAGAGCGTGACTGACCCATGAAGAACGGTTTGATTAAAATTTAAACTTTACTCTTCTGTATAAGCATAAATCTCAGTTCAGATTAGCTTTTTTTTTGGTTTGCTGTATTTTAGATGAATATACACTGAACAGTGAGATTTTTAGCGTTTTTAAAGAAGTCTCTTCTGCTCATCAAGCCTGCTTTTAATTTTATCCAAAGTACAGCAAAAAAAAATAAAAAGAATACATTTTAAAATGCAATTTATTCATGTCACATTATCCTTCAAAAATCATATCATGCTGATTTGCTGCTTAAGAAACATGAATTATGATTAATAAAATCTGTATTGAAACGGAGTACATTTTTTCAGGATGATTCAAAGATCAGCATTTACCTGAAATAAAAGCTTTTGTAACATCATTACATATAAAAATGTGTTATATTATTATTATTATTATTATTATTATTTTCAATTATATATTTCAATTTAAAGCCAGGATGCTTTAAATTGGTCAAAAGTTATAATAAAGACATTTATAATGTCACAAAATAATTGTTTTTCAGTTAAACGCTGTTCTTCTGAAAGTTCTATTGACCGAAGAAACATATTATTAAGTTTTCAGCATATCAAACAATAGTAATATGAATTATAAATGTTTGAGCAGCATATCAGAATGATTTCTGAGGAATCATGTGACTGGAATAATGATGCTAAGATTTCTGCATTACGTCACAGAAATAAATTACAACTTAAAATATATTCAAATAGAAAATAGAATTTTAAATAGAAAAAATATTTCAAAATATAACTATTTTGCTGTACTTTGGATCAAATAAGCACAGGCTAGGTGAGCACAGTAGACTTCTTTACAAGCATAACAAATAGGCTACTTTTTATTTTATTTTCATTTATTTTGGGTAATAATTTTAAATTATTTCCACTTATGTAAAAGGATATTTTGGGAACTATTTTCAGGGTTTAAACAAATATTTGTAAAACAGAGACTCGTTTAATTTAACATTTAGTTTTCATTTAACATTTCATAGCTCTATCTTTTTAAGCTGAATTCTCTGGAATGGACTAAAACTAAATTATTTGAAAATGTGCAATAAAGTTTTGCCAATGGCTATTATTTAGGTCAAGAACTAATCCTGCTAGGCAGCCTTTTGACAGAAACTACGACTATTACCTGAAAATAAGAGCTGAAGGAGGCCAGTACGATGCGGTGACAGGGAAACTCCTGCCCTCCGCAGCACAGAGTCACATCACAGAAGGCATTGTTGAGACGCAAGCTGTTTAAGCCTTCCAGCACTTTGTTGGGATGCCGCGTTTCCACAAACACATAGTCTTCACTGTCCAGAGAGGACAATGGGAAACCGGAGTCCTCCACACAGGGAGACGGAGGGAGTGTGGAGGTGGACGGAGAGGTGGCCAGCAGATTCACAGCCATAATATCCATCTCAACACTCAATCAGGCTGACAAAACAATAGAGACGTTCATAAAGCTCACACAAGCTTTCCAGCAGCGTGACATGCTTTAAATCACATCAAACAGCAGCTTTCAATCTGTGCATAATAAAACTGCATATAGTTTTTTACCCTCATACCATTTGAGAGACTGAATGGAATATTGTTTGCGAATAAATAATTATATATGTGTACCTGTATCTTATTAAAAACTCATATTTAAGGAAAATGTATGTTATTTTTGTCATTGTAAAAATAATTCTAATGACAATTCTACATTCTAATATTAAACAGTCTCCTTATATTATAGAATTCATTAACACGCAACTTTACTTTATTTACAATATAAATATGAACTACAACAACGACAGCGAGTATAATATTAAACCCATTAATGTCGAAAAAAAATCTATAAATCAATAAACATGCATAAACAACCTGTCATATGCAATAACGTGTGAATCCAGTTCAGCTCCAATCAATCATTCCTGTTATTTAGGTTTATTATAACGATACTATAAAGGAATAAACTGGTTAATGATGTTGGTGTAAATATAATGATTATTAGATATTCAAACGTCAAAAACGCTGTATATTAAAATAAAACACGTAACGTCAAGGGAGGAGTTGACTGCTTAATACAGTTAGTTATGTCTCTAATAATCAACACGAATAATGAGAGACAGCAGACTCGCAGGCACCGGAAGCGGTAACGACACGCATCCGAAAACGACAGCAGCATGATCTCACCAAAAAACATGTCGAGGTTGATATCGCAGCTCAAATTCTTCATATCTTCACCTGCAACTGTTTATGAAGAGTCGTGACGCCATGTCTTCTTCTTTAAAAGCAGACCGAGGGGGTAGGAATGACCGGATGAGCCACGAGCGACACCCATCGATCAGGAGAGCCACTGAGCGCGCCCCCATGTGACTAATCCCAGTATAGATCTTACAGTTTTTCCCAATGGTTCACACACAATTACTTGTACTTGAGACTACAACATTTAACTGATGCACCATACCCCTGAACCAATTCTGCGAAACTACAAGCACAATTCCTGCTTTACACTCAAATTGCAGGATTAAAACACACTTTTTTCAAAACACTAACGTACACACGATTCTCTGCATTTGGCACAGTTTTCATGAAGAAAATCTCTTGTTTTCACGAGGAACACACTGTCATTCAAAATCATAAATTCAGTCGTTCTACTTTCCATACTAACTCATCACATAAGTAAACACTTGTCACACATAATTTAGAAATGGAGCTTTATGAAAGTTTTTTAGTTGTTTATCTCCATATTCTCTGTTCTTCAATCCTATTGAGAATTTTTTTTCTGCCTAGAGAGGAAAGTGTATGACCGAAATCTACACAAACACACACCCACACACGTATATCCCCTCTCCAAGCTATGGACGATGCATGTGGAGATATAGCAGTTGATGCTTTTCATGGCTGGATTCTCCATGCTGGGCAATATTTCCCCTGCTGTTAGGCCAGAGCAAGCATTGCCTGTGATGTGGATGAGGTGCTGTGGCCAGACCCAATGCAGCATGGCTGCCCCCGTAACTGTATTCAGTAAATACTTCTGTTGATGGTATATGTATGTGCATTTTGGTATATGTATTTCCACATTATGTGCAACTTTGTGTTGGTTGGGATGAACACTGACTACATTGTTTTTGTGGGAAAAATACAGTAAAATATATTTGGTACCATGTATTTGTGTTATTTGTATAAAAACAATATTCTGAAATATTTTACAATGCACTTATGTAAGCCTATGTACTGTCTGTAGTAAGTGTAACACTGAACAAAAAAGGCTTACAGTAAGTCATTATGATGAACTTATGATGGAGAAGAAGAAGTGGTCATTGTGTTTTACATGGCTTAAGCACATTTTTTGGCTATTTTTGCAAAACTCTACACACAAATAAGAAAACCCTTCACCAAATCAGCAAAACATTGTAGTTTTCTTGCAAAAGCTAATAAACCTTGCTTAACACATGTTCTCTTCCAACAGGAACATTTAGTCAATGATAACACATAGACAAAAAAAAAACCCACTATCATCAGCTGAAATTTCAAAATAAATACAGGGACAAAATGCAGTTACATTAGAGACCAGAAGCACACAGTCATTCCAATACAGTGAATGGTAATGCTATTTACACTTTGCTCTAGGAGAAGCAATATCCTACCTGTTGGTTTCCTGAAAATATGGACAATGGATGCCACAGTGTCTCGGCTGAGATTTGGCTGTACTCCTTCACCAGCCTCTCTGTATGATAGCCCGTGGTTTATGACATGGTCAATGATAGTAGCTCTTATTTAATCAGTTACCCTAGCTCTGGTCCTTCTTTGAGCGACACCACACATTCTAACTCCTCTCCCTTGTCCTGGTATTCGTCTTCCTCTCCCTCTTGTAGGCATTTTTCTTACTTTCTTTCTTTCTTTCTTTCTTTCTTTCTTTCTTTGTATTGCTCTATATTGTTCTGTTTTCACACAACATCAGCCCAAAGAGTCCTCTTGTAGGACATATGATCATTTGATTGGAAAAACCTCAACACCTGAATGTGGTTCCTAGATGGGAATGAGCTGTGATTTATATATTTACATAACCGCAATAATCTGTTTCTCATTGGCAATGGAATAAAATACAGGGAATATATTTGTGTTTAATTCACACTATGAACAGCTGTTCACTTTGACTTTAGCCTTTAGCCTATAGAAGTTATGTTTAGAACATGATGTTAGAACTATTCTGACATACAGTGTGAAAGCATTTATAAATTTGACTGTAAATTACATTGTTTTGGTCTTGGTTGAGCTTGCAATCAGCCTAAGCCTGAGCTTGCAATCAGCCTAAGCACTATGAATAAGCCACAGGTAAACTGTCTATGTGGAGTACAATGGAAGGAGCAGGAAGAGTGAGAATCAGAGGAGGCAGAGGAGGCCGGGGAAGAGGATGTGGAGGTGAAGAAGTTAGAGGAAGAGGACAAGGACAAGGAGGAGCAAGAAGAGGACGAGGAGAGAAAAGAGAAAGGGTAAGAAGAGTAAGAAATAGAATAACTGATGACATCAGAGCTACAATAGTGGACCATGTCATCAATCATGGGATGACCCTGAGGGAAGCTGGCCAACGGTTCAGCCTAATTTGACTCTGTGGCAAGCATCATTAGGACATTTCGAAATGAGAATCGGTAAGTGCTTTGTAGCACTGCCATACTCTAATGAGAAACATATAGTGAACATGGTGATTGCCAATAATGCAATAAGACTGCGCGAAATACATGATTGATAATGACACCATCTTTCAAAATATACACAGTGCAAGCATTTCTGCACCATGTTGTGTACTTCCACAAATTTACAGAGTTTCTTTCAAAGAGAAACACAGAACGTATAAAACAACTGCGATATGACTATGTGCAGGTAAGCTATAGTGTCATTGGTTCTGCATTTGGAAGTGCATACTGAAGTGCTGTGTATGGGCCTGATGTGTTGCATTTGTTTTGTCTTGTACAGAGAGTGATGGAACTAGAAGCAGATGCCATGGGACATGAGCTACTTTTTGTAAATGAGGCCGGTTTTAACCTCAGTAAAACCAGGAGACGTGGCAGGAACATTATTGGACACCGTGCCATCATCAATGTCCCAGGACAACGTGGTGGTAACATAACCATGTGGGCAGCTATAAGCCAAAATGGTGTTGTTCACCATCATGCAACCATAGGCACATACAACACTGCACACATTATTACATTCCTGGACACACATGACATGTTCACTTATCAGAGACCAGAGCATACCCGATATGGCATCATATGGGACAATGTTAGTTTCCATAGGGCTGCTTTGGTCCGCAACTGGTTTGGTCCGCAACCCATCCTTCATGGCACTCAACCTCCCTCCATACTCTCCATTCTTAAATCCCATCGAGGAGGTCTTCTCTGCAAGACCACGCATAGTCAAGGAGTTCCAACGGTTCCTCGGGTTCACCAAGATTTATCGCAGATTTGTACAAAACTTCATCCAGGTAGCCCCTCTTACCTCCATGATACGCAAGGGCACCACTTCCCTCCAACAAGTCTTCCCACCAATGACCTGCTGGACTCTTGCATCCGCTGCCTATTCCTCAGAGGCCCAGATCTGGATTTGTCCTAATACCACAAGCTAAACTACCACTGCCTGGAAGACCGTGGAGGTACTGATGCATCAAGTGTTTTGATTTTATGGTATCCCCGAGGACATTGTCTAGGACCGAGGTCCTCAATTTACTTCTTGACTCTGGCATGCATTCTGCTCTCTCCTGAACATTAATATAATGTAATGGTGTAAAAGAGTCCAGGTGGGAACGTTTTTCCGCTGCTGGCTTCGGGAGAGATCCACAGAGGTGCGGCTTGTAACAGAACCCCTCCCCTGCAAGCGGCTCCTGAAGCGAGGATTGGACCGAGCCCAAGGCCTTCCTCGAGGTCTGGGGGCTGGCTTCTCGGGGTGATTGCTGTGAAAGGTCTCAGTTAGAGAAGGGTCCAAGATGTCTTGAGAGTTGACCCATTAGAGACCCATTAGAGAGTTGACGCGTTATGATACAGGAGTTATTTGTTGAATAATTTTGAAGGGCCCCACGTACCTGAGATTTAGTTTGCGACAGGGAAGGTGCAGACGGAGGTCTCTAGTGGAAAGCCAAACCCATTGTCCCGGTGCATATGGAGGGTGTGGCCGACAGCAACGATCAGCCTGAGCAGTAATCCTCCGGATGGCCCTCTGGAGGTGCACATTGGCTGAGTTCCATGTCCGTTCACTGCGCTTGAGCCAGTCGTCAACAGAGGGTAAGTCGATGGGTTCCCCAGACCAGGGAAATAACAGGGGCTGAAAGCCTAACACACATTGAAAAGGAGTGAGATTGGTAGCAGCCTTTCTTAAAGAATTCTGGGCATACTCCGCCCAGAACAGGAACTGACTCCAGTCGTGCTGGTTGTTGTGGCAGTAAGCTCTTAGAAATCGAATCAGCTCCTGATTTTGTCGTTCTGCCTGCTGTTAGACTCTGGGTGGTATCCTGAAGTTAGGCTCACGTTAATATTCATTTTGAGTACAAGAGCCTTTCCAAACTCTGGAGGTGCACTGAGGTCCACGATCTGAAACTATGTAATCGTGTAATCCATAAAAGTGAAATACCTGATCCATGAGGGTCTTGGCAGTTTCCCAGGCCAGTGGGAGTTTGGCTAGCGGGACCAGTCGACAGACCTTGGAGAAGTGGTCTACTGTGGTAAGAATAGTGGTGTGCTGGTCAGACAGGGGCAGATCGGTCACAAAATCCACGGCTATATGTGACTAGGGTCTCTGGGGTACCGGTAAAAGCTGGAGTAGACCTGCAGGATGTTGTCTAGAAGACTTGGTGACTTGGCATACCGTGCAATCATTGATGAAACGGGTCACATCCTGAGATAAAGTTGGCCACCAGTAACGGTTGGACGTGACGTCGATCGTAGCAAGGATTCTGGGGTAGCCTGTGCTAGGGCTTTCATGAACCATGTGGAGAACCTGATCGCGAAGCGTCAAGGGTATGCAGCTCCTATACCACAACATAGGAGCTGTGGTAAACCGACGTTTGAGTTCCTGGAAGGCAGTCTCACTCTCTGGACTCCAAGGCAGACGCTTAGTCCCTTTCTTAGTCATAGAATGTGCTGTGACCTGACTGAAATTCCTAATGAACCTCCTGTAAAAATTGGCAAAGCCCAGAAATCGTTGTAGTTCCTTGAGGTTCTGTGGTTTGGGCCAGTTGACCACTGGGGATAATTTCTTCTCATCCATTGCCACGCCATCTGAGCTGATGATATAACCCAGAAATGAGAGTGTACAATAGATTCTCTGGAGTCTCTGGAGCATGTTGTACATGAGAGGTGAGGTCATCAGAGTATATTAAAATATCATCAATGTACATGATCACAAACTTTTGTAGCATGTCCCTGAAGATGTCATTGACGAGCGCCTGAAACACTGAGGGACTATGCGAATGAGATTATAGGCGCTCCCTAGATCAAGTTTCGTGAAGTAGCGTGCTGACCGTAGCTGTTTCAGAGCTGAAGGTACCAAAGGGAGGGGGTAACGAAACTTGGTGGTGATTTCATTGAGGGCCCGATAGTCAATGCATGGCCTTAGTCCTCCATCTTTCTTCTTTACGAAGAAGAATCCTGCCGACGCTGGAGAGGTGGATGGACCCTTTTTGTAATTCCTCTTGGAAGGTTTTGGTAAGGTGCGGGTAGTGTGTCAAGGTCGCTGAGTTCCTCTGGTGATAACTTGACGTGGTTGATAACTTTGGTGGCTTTGGTGAGGCATTTCTCTTGAAAGTAAGGTGACCATTGACTGATTTGATGTGTACTCCAGGAGATTAGTGGATCTTGTTGCTCCAGCCAAGGCAAGCCTAGGATGATCGGGTGAGTCAATGACGTAGAATTGGATGTTTTCTTTGTGGAGTGAACTGGTGAGAAGCGTGATGGGTTGAGTCATGGATGAAATTCTTCTGGTCCCTATGGGTCTGCCATCGAGGGCTGCCACCGCCACGTTGGGTGTACTGCACTGCAACTGCGTTTGTTCAGTGGTGTCAGGTTTCATCAAAGACGTCTGGGAGCTTGTTTCAATAAAGTGTACTCCACAACTATAAAAAACCATTAACTCATATTCATACTCATATTCAGGCAAAAAAAAAAAAAAAAAAGATGTCAAAAGCCAAAAATGAAGTATTGTAACATTTATGTTCTTGTTTGCTGTCACTGTTTAGTTCTGGTTTCGTTTTCGTCCTTCCTGTGTTTCCTTATTTGGTCATTTTCCTGTTTTTGTTTAGTTGATCAGTTACCCGTCCCACCTGTGTTCCTCACCTGTCCTGATTTCTCCCTAATGTGATCATGTTTAAAAGCCTGTTTAGTTTGTCTTGTGTTTGGTGGATTATTAACGTTGCTTTTGTTTTCGTGTTGCCTGTTTATTCTTGGAGCTTTACTTTATTAAACTGCTTAGAGAATTATCTTGTCCTGTTGTGTCCTGTCTTTGCCTACTTGAGTTGACACGAAAACGTGACAAGTATAAACATGTAGTGTAATTTAATCAGGAAAAGCTTTAAGCATAAGTTATTTGGTGTTTTTTACATGGCTTTGCAAACATTTGACATTTTGAATAAGTATTTACTTGGTTTCAATGTGCAGCAGGTCTAATTACAAAATTAAATGGTCTCTAAACCAAAGTATCACATTTCTTAGTGTAATTGAATTAACATTTGACATCTACTCACCCCGCAGCAAAATAGCAGATCCTCACAAAATAATGAAGAGAAGGTGAAAGTGAAAACCTTTAAAAACGGTTGTTTGTGTTTATTTAACAGCTGTGGTGCCAGGTGAGAATATGTGTGTGTCACGCCGTCCTGCGTTGTGTTTCCATGTGCCGTGTCTTGTTTGTGACCCCGCCCCGCTCGTTACCTGGTATTCCCCCCCAGCCGTGTCTGTCCAGGTGTGTCTCATTGTGTCTAATTAGTCTGTGTATTCATCCGGGTTCTTTTCAGTCTGTCTTTGTCTTGTGTTAAAGTCTCCATGTCTGTTTTGAGCTCTGCGTAGCTCTCCGCGTTTTCCTTTTGTGTTTTCCGAGTTAATAAATCTTTC
>JAUYWG010000033.1:20247178-20331060 GCA_034779775.1 Enteromius afrohamiltoni
AGTGATTTTACGTGAAGATCCCTGAATCTCAGTTTATAGCTGTAGGGGGTAGTGACTTGGGAGGGGGCACCCCGTAACACGTGGCCTGTTCACTGTCCTGGGGTCAGAGCTCACCGTCTTTGAAGATCTTAGATTAGTTTATTTGTGTGTCTTTGTTTGCGAGAGACCCCCTGCTTCCTCCTTCCCACGCCGGGTGAGGCAGATCAGATTTTATTGTCCTTTTGGATGATTTCTTGGAAGGATTAAATAATTCAGATCTTTCACCGGATCCGCCAGACTCCATCTGTGATCAATATCCAAAATGGCCAGATCTGCCAGACTCCGTCTGTGATCCATATCCAGAATGGTCGGATCCCCCAGACCCAGTCTGTGATCCAGGTCATCAGTTACCTAAGTCACCCGAGCTCCACGAAGACTGTGAGGTTCCATGGCCAGAACCTCCTGTGTGTGACTCGGAGACTCCATCGGGTCCACCAGAGGGTGCACCTCCTCTGGAGATGTTCCGGCCGTAGAGTCCCCAGAGGCCCCACTGGTGGCTGCTCAACCAAAGGAGATCTCTGAATCATGGTTCGCCCGGTCATGGAGGTCGTATTCACAGCCTAGTCAGTCTCGAGTGTATCCACTTCCTGTCTGGTCGAGAAGGGCGTATCCATCCCCTGTATGGTCACTAAGGGCGCATTCAATCTCGGTCTGGTCTCGATGGGTGTATCCACTTCCTGTCTGGTCTAGAAGGGCGTATACATCCCCTGTATGGTCACTAAGGGCGCATTCACTCTCCACCCGGTCTCAAAGGGCGTACTTACTTACTTCCTGTCTGGTCTCGTAGGGCGGATTTAACCTCTGTCTGGTCACGAAGGGCGTATTCATCTTCCAGGCGGTCTAGAAAGGTGTCACCTCTGGATATGGGTGGCCCCAAGAGGGCTCTGTTGTTGTCTGGCCGAGCTAGAGAAGCTCTGCTGTCGTCTGCTCCGCCCTGGAAGATGGACTCGCTGT
Source organism: Enteromius afrohamiltoni (assembly GCA_034779775.1). Lineage (NCBI taxonomy): Eukaryota > Metazoa > Chordata > Actinopteri > Cypriniformes > Cyprinidae > Enteromius > Enteromius afrohamiltoni. The sequence goes on from JAUYWG010000033.1 coordinate 20,248,172, forward strand.
CTGTTTCGCCCAGGTGGGCGTTCCCACCACCTGATCCGCCCTGGAAGGTGTTTCTGCCATCAGCACCGCACAGGAGGAAGTCTCCGCCGCCTGCTCCGCCCAGAGGGAGGTCTCCGCCGCCTGCTCCGCCCCGGTGGGCTTCTCCACCGCCTGCTCTGCCCCAGTGGACAACTCAACCATCTGCCCCGCCCTGTGGGCGTTCCAGTCTTCTCCTAGGTTTGGAGCATCTGGAATCCCCTCACAGCCCATTTCATCTGTTGTCACGGTTCCCCATTGATGTCTCCGCCCCCCTTGTAGGTTGCCATAGCCACTCATGTCTAGTCTCCTCCCACTGACCTAGTTTTATGTGTATTTGACCCGGAAGTGTCAAGCTGTTCGTTTCTCCACCAGTGTTCATGTGTTTCTATTTCCTGTTTGGATTATATTTACTGTGTACCAACCCACGCCTGGACTCTACTCTAAGCCTGTCTGGTTTTTTTTGTGTCTGTCAATAAACAGCCTGCACATGAACCTGCATGTCTTCTCGCCTCCTTCGCGTTTACAATAGGCTATAATGTCAATTTTGCAATAGTGTTTTTCAGGGAACTTCGTTGACTTGGTCGTGTAATGTTGCTTAATGTATAATATTGTGTTAATACCATGCCCTGTTTAGCACTGATTTTGATTCGGATTTATTTAAAAGTTACACATTTTTGATGTTGAGAACAGCTTTGACAAATTCATTCTAGTTAATGAATAATTCGACCGTTCAGATAAAAAGTCTCAAAAATAAATAAATAAAAACAACTGTAAGTAAGAATATAAAAATAGTATTAAAATGTCAGACTTGAAACTTGAGACTTGCTTAAAAAAAACTGTTTATTCACGAGTCAGACATGTCATCGGCAGGTTCACTGCTAACAGAGAAGTTAACACACGTTCTAAACATGTTGTATCAGAATGTTGATCTAGGTTTTCATGGGAGTTTTATGCGCATAATATTACGTTGCAATGTGTTTATTATATCATATGCCTTTATAGAAAACTACAACAAAAAATATGTTGTTATACCAAAGAATAAACTACCAGCCAAAGTGGCTAGTGAGACTAATGTTTTTACCCACCACAGGCAAATTTTACACGCATTTGGCGGGTGGCGGGTGCCATTGTCAAGCCCTGGTATAATACATACATACGTAAGGAAAGTATTCAGACTCCCTTAAATGTTTCACTTATATTGTTATATTGCAGCCATTTGCTAAAATCATTTACGTAATTTTTTTCCCTCATTAATATACACACAGCACCCCATACTGACAGAAAAACACAGAATTATTGACAAGTATTCAAGGTGCTGTCCATTTTTTCAGATAATCCTTGACATGGTTCTACACCTTCATTTGAGTCCAGCTGTGTTTGATTATACTGATTGGACTTGATTAGGAAAGCCACATACCTGTCTATATAAGACCTTACAGCTCACAATGCATGTCAGAGCAAATGAGAATCATGAGGTCAAAGGAACTGTCTGAAGAGCTCAGAGACAGAATAGTGGTTAGCACGAATGGCAAGGCACCGATCTGGCCAAGGTTACAAAAAATTTCTGCTGCACTTAAATTTCCTAAGAGCACAGTGGCCTCCATAATCCTTAAATGGAAGATGTTTGGGACGACCAGAACCTCTCCTCAGTGCAAAACACATGAAAGGCGGCATGGATTTTGCTAAAAAAAAACACCTGAAGGACTCCAAGATGGTGGGAAATAAGATTCTCTGGTCTGGTGAGACCAAGATAGAACTTTTTGGCTTTAATTATAAGCAGTATGTGTGGAGAAAACCAGGCACCAGGCTCGTCACCTGTCCAATACAGTCCCAACAGTGAAGCATGGTGGTGGCAGTGTCAGCTGCAGGGACAGGATGACTGGTTGCAATCGAGGGAAAGATGAATGCGGCCAAGTACAGGGATTTCCTGGACCAAAACCTTCTCCAAAGTGCTCAGGATCAGGATATTAATAAAGAAAACAAAATGAACTTAAATGATTTTAGCAAATGGCTGCAATATAACAAAGAGTGAAAATTTAAGGGGGTCTGAATGCTTTCTGTACTCACTGTATATTATTATTATTATTACTTTTTTTTTAGTAAATATAAATTACAAAAATATAAAATACAATTCTCTTGTTTGTTTCCACAGATAAAGAGATCAAATTACTAACATGGACAGGTGGAAACTGGGCAACCCATGAGTCAAAGCAGACCTTTCAGTCTCAAGGAGAGTGGGAACTCATCAGCATAAATATGACTAAGTCTAATGCTTCTGTGGGATATTATTGGGATATCAAGGAACAAGTCATATATCAGGTACAGTGCACAAGTTATGGAGTTTAGGACAATTTTAAAAATATGACAAATATATAAGATGACAAATTCTGCATTTGTCCAAGTCTTTGATAGAAGACAATGAACAGGGATGGATCATTATTTAAATCTGGATCTAAATCTAAATTTTTCTGAATTTACAAATCCTACAGAACTACAAAACTGCATGAAGTATGCAAGTGGTCTTTGGATATTTTATTACAATAATCTTACTTATTGTGCCTTTGCTTTGTGATTTAATGTAAAAATAAATAAATCTGTATTTATTAAGTCACTGCATAAATGCTTATATACTTGATATCAAAATATATTTTGGGGAAGTGACAAAAACTTTGCAAGTTCCAAAGTACACCATCTTGTCAGAAACATTGCAAATGTTTTTGTTTTTTTTACCCCATTCAATGAACAATAAACTGGATTAAGATATTAAAAAATAAATAAATAAAATCTTCAATCATCATCTTTAAGACTCTAACATTAATACAGTAGCACAAACGTGGGACACAAGTGATAAACCTTCTCTTATCAAAAGAGAAAGAAACATAACTGACTCACAGTTTTTTGTAAAATTTAGGCCTACAATTAATGTTTGGTGCGTTCACATCAGTATCATCAAATTCATTTTAGGCATTACTTGTGAATAAGGTTGGGTTTAGGTATAGATATATGATTAAGACTAAATTTTTGCATCAAAATGTTCCAAGGTCAACAAAATATGCTGATCTAGGATCTGAAAAATTGGCGGTATGTGTATATTTAGCATGCTGAATGGTCTAGAACTGTCAGTGACTCCTACAGTCCTGCTGTGAAAATGGTTTGAATGAAATTGTTTTCAGAAATACTCCAGAATGAGTCATAGATCTGCAAAAAAACACCAACATGCATGGCATCTGCAAGCTGTGCATGGCTTCTTTTTTTTTCTGATGCAAACTAGCATCCACCCGTATTCATGATCTTACAAGGTTTTTTGACAAAGGCACTACTCAGATACATTGTACTGCAGAATGGCATAGAATAGTATAGAAGTACGCAAATCAGAATGCATTTTTCTTTTAAGCCCTGACTATTCAAGATTGTGTCAGTCAGAAAATATGTTGAGTGCAATGGATACAATTTCTGCACTCACAGAAAAGTGTTTACTGTATGCACCTGAAGTGTTTGGACTCACAGTAACAGTAACACTGCTGAGAACCTCTGGTTTTGATGTTTTCTGTTTCTATATGACAGATCACAATCAAGAGGAGACCTTTGCTGTATTTCATCAACATTGTACTTCCAGTATTTTTTTTCCTTGTGTTGGATGTGATGTCCTTCTTCATTGATGCAAGTGGAGCAGACAAGCTGAGCTTTAAAGTCACTTTACTGCTGTCAATTTCTGTTCTGCTGCTGATTCTTAATGACACACTGCCCTCTACGGCTGACAAAATCCCACTGATTGGTGAGTCTAACATCAACTACTGCTGCAACTAACAATTACACATAGTGCACACAAATACAAAATGTGCAACAGAAGGCACATTTTATATGCCTTCCTCATTTAGTACATCAACTCATTCGATTTAAAATAAATAAATAAATAAATCTTAGTCAACATAAAAATGAAACGCATGTTTTTAAGTAATGTCAAGGGCATGCCAACTATAATCTAATCTTAAATGTAAACCCATGTTCTACCAAGTTTCCAGTAGGCGGAGATAAAAGTGCATCTTACACGACAGCACTGCAACCAGATTTATTGTAAAAACCCACCCTGGAAGGAGATTTAAAAAATGTGATGTTCATTGTCCTGTTGCAGTCATGAAGGGTCTAACTTCCTGTTGCCTATCCATCATGCAGTGTGCACACAGCAACAACTAAATTGCACCCCAGAGAGTTGTGCAGTATTAAAACAATTTTACCTTTTTGAAAATTGTGTAGTGTGAAGTCTGCACAAGTGTGTTCCATCACTGTTCTACACACACTTACAGTCTTGAACATTTAGCCCACGAAATGCATTTATATAAGCAGTCAAGTGATCATGAGTAAAGAACACAAGTTCCTTCAACGAGAATCAGCAACAACTTTGCCCTGGTCCACAAAATAAGTTCAACAGTCCCACACGTGAGAAGTGACATGGAAACAACATGTTTGCGTGAGTTCTCATGTGAAACTGGGATTATTATTAAAATGGTAGCATGCAACAAGCTTGCCACACATGTTGCATGTGCGCTTATTTGCATAAAAAAAGAAAAGAAAAAGAAGGATGGAGGATACTTATCCTGGCACCATGATTTGAGTCTCTCTACCTCATCCAGGTACGTCATCTCATCGTTGTTGGAGATGAGGCTCAGAACCACAGTATCATCAGCGAATCTGGAGCTGTGAGAGGATACGCAGTCATGCGTATAGAGAGAGTAGAGCAGGGAACTCAGGACACAGCCCACTCCTATATTCAGGGTGATGGAGTTTGAGGTGAACTGACCAACTTTCACCACTTCTGCCGGTGAGGAAGTCTTGAATCCAGTCACAGAGAAGTTTAGGCCGAGGTCTGTGAGTTTAGATGCCAGCTTGATTGGGACTATAATGTTGAAAGCTGAGCTATAGTCAATGAATAGCAGCCTTACATAATTCCCCTTGTTGCTGTCCAAGTGAGTGAGGGCAGAGTGGAGGACGTGAGAGATGGCATCATCCGTGGATCTGTTTGGGCAAACTGAAGGGGGTCCAGAGTATCAGGTATGGAGGAGCAGATGTGGCTCTTTACAAGTCTCTCAAAAACCTTCATAACTAAAGATGTGAGGGCAACTGGATGATAGTTATTCAGGCAAGAGGATTTATTGTTCTTAGGCACAGGTATGATGACAGATTTTTTGAATACTTTAACTAATATAATAGCAAAAACGTCCTTTGTTTTCGTTTTTGAAATAAGCCTTTTGGGTTAAATCAAAACCTATTTACTTCACGCTGCCAGTTTTAAGCCAGGTGTTTGACCCGTATGGCACCACGTAGTCTGTGACGTCACGTGTCCACAGTCTGTCAACAACGCAGCCGGCTAGCGTGATGGCTGCAGCGAAAGTTTGAAGAAATCTGCAGAGTCCTATTCGGGATTTCTTTGATTATGAGTCCTAGGGCATCTTTAGATATATATCGAACGATATATTATGTGCATCTCGGTTCTTTGATTAAAATCTCCAAAAAAGCGACTAAACCTAAAGACTTCTTGGACAAACCTCAGTGAGTCTCTGGTAGTGCTGTGCAAGCACTTGTTGTCCCAGCGCGTGAACACCTCTCTCTGCGTCTGTTCTGTTCAGAGAGTGGCTGAGAGGAGCAGAGCTTTCAGTTAAAATAGATATTATGTTGCATTTAACTTTACATGCAAATATCACCAAAATCACAGCATAACCATTGTCTATATCTTATGTGTATTTGACATCAGACAACGGCTTGATTATACATCAGGATTTTAATCCAGATTAATCTTGTAAACTAGAGCTAGTTTAGAGGGCCTATTAATGGGGTGCATTTCAGTCACTATTTCATATTCATTCCATTTTTTAACCAAAACAGTTATATTATGTTTTTATTATACAATACTTATTCTGTTGATTCATGCGGAATTTGAAAACAAAAAGTCAAAACGAAATAAAAACTAAAACTAATGAAAAATCCAAAACTGTAACAACCTTGGTTAACCACAGCACAGATTGTGCTGTCCATCCATGGTTTCTGATTGGAGAATGTCCTTGTAGTTATTGTCTCTGTAGCTTGCTCGGTTAGCATGTGTACAAAGCTCAATGCTACATCCGTGAACTCCGTGACATCGCCATCGGAAGATGGCGGCATGGTCCGATTTGCCAAAAGCCGGTAGTGAGCAGGCTTTGTAGGCATTCTTGAACTGAGTGTAGCAATGATCCAGTGTGTTCAGTCCTCTAGTTGGACAGGATAAATGTTGATAAAAGAGCGGCATGACCTTCCTGGTCAAGAAGGGGCTTCCAGTGACCAAGCTGACTTTAAGCCGTTGGATTGTGGATGCCATTAACATGTCATTTGAATCCTCTGGTCTCCCGCCGAGGCTAGGAGTCAGAGTGCACTCGACACACGGTGTGGCGGCCTCAAAGGCCCTGCTAGCAAAGGCTCAAAGGCCCTCTCTCGCCCTAGCTGTGCACAAACACAAACTAGGCAGGAATTTAAAAGTCTGAAAGTGTGGGCATCTCGTCGACGCAGCTCGAGTTCCTGAAAAGGAACATCTCAGGTTAAGTATAGAATCCTGTTCCTTGAAGGAACGAGACGCTGTGTCTCAAAACCACACTTTTGGCATCCCCTGTCGGTGCTCCGCTGCATGACAGGAGCTAGTTTGCCGATCACTTTCCACATGCTTATATGCTTCCTGGCCAGTGACGTCACCCGCCTATGATGTCCCAAATCATCACTGGCTGATTCAACACACTATTCAGAGCTATCACGCTGAGGGCCTTCCCATAGCGTCTCGTCGAGGCAGCATCTCGTTCCTGCAAGGAACAGGGTTACATACATAACCTAAAATGTTATTGTTCGTCTCAGCGTTCCGAAAAAAATCTCCAGAGGCCATGCTAGATTCCTGGATAAAGTGTCCTGAAACAGGTTGGTGTGGCGGTTTCCAATGTCCAAACGTGTTTCTTTGTTATAGGTGATCAATGCCATCGTGAGATGTGTAAAAAGAGAAGGTAAAATTAAGTAAAAAAGTAAATAAAAGCACAATCTTAGAGGAGTGACCTGGATGGCGTCCGAACAAAGCGGCGCCATCTTGGTACTTTATGAGACAGCAACCATAATCAGAGGTGAGGAAACTATGGCACCCAGAAGCACACAGACGAAAAGACATACCGAAAGACATACCTTTTCGCCTGTGTAGCTGTTAAAAATTTGCTCTTTTAGGATTGGGACTGTCCAGGGGAACATAGTTTCTCCTCTGTAAATGCAGGATGCTCTAGTCAAGAAACTCCAACAGCCAACCTTATTTCTTCTTTTGAGCTAGTGGTGGTATGCACGCCACCATTTTATATACCTGTATGTATGGGAAGTGCAAGGCAAGTAAATACCACCGGCCAATTCCCATTGGCATTTTCTCCTAAGTTCCAAGTCGACTGGTCTCCCAGGTGGGACCCCCAATATGACGTAATGTCATGGTGATTGACTGAAAGGGAACCCCTGAAAAAGTTACAATCCACCATTTACCCTTTGTTACTTACCCTTTGTAGTCATGCTGCTGTCTTCACAGGGATTTACTGCAGTGGGGTTTTCTGTCTAATTGGCATCAGCATTCTGGAGACTATTCTCGTGAATTTTCTGATGGTCAGAGGAGTTAACAAGACATCAGCAGCATCACTAGAAACCACAAGTGCTGGTAGGATTACACAGAAGAAATATAGTACAAAGAAATATAGTGTTCTTAACGGTGTTAATCCAGAGCTATGTTATCTTTCAGATTCCATAAGATCCCTGGAGAGCTCTCCAGATTCAGTCAGAGATCAGAATGCAGAACAGTCTTGTACTCTGGACATTCTGAAGTTGATCCTCAGCGAATGTCGGGCAGTAACTCAACAAAACCAACAAGAAAAGGCATCTCTGTGCTGCACCAGAGTGGCAAGAATCATAGATGTGACCTTTTTTGTTCTTTACATCATAACCATTATTGTGTTTCTGTCTGTGCTTGGGAAGATTTGGATTCACAGTGATAGTACACAGTACTGACCTTAATTATTATGTTTTACTAGTGTTTTGTTAGAATGCAGGCCCTTTTCTTTCTTTTTTTAATTGGTTTTCTTCATTACATGCGTCACATTCTGATTTATTGGTTCTTGTGATATGAACCTATTGTTTATTATTTTTCACTGTATTTATTTCTTATTGATTTTGTTTATTTTCCGTCTTCTTGACCTAGTTGGAGCTGGCCTATTTGGGTGAAAATCCAGTGTTGTTTTTTTATTTTTAATGCCATCCCTGATTAGGCATAATAACAATTTTTCAATGAAGAATGGCTTCTGCCAAAATAAAATAGATACTTTTGCTAAATATTTTGTCAGATATGCAATTTAAGCATTTGTTCTTCCTCCCAATACAACTGTCATGCTAAAGTTGTAGGAAGATGAGTATGTTTAATAATAATCTTTAATAATATCCACAAGCATATTCAAACACAAGAGGCAACTATTCCATACACATATTAATGAAAATTAAAGAGACCAGGTCAAACTGTAAACCAGAAAGACTAAACTAAAACACAATAATGACATTACCAAAACTAAGCATGGCAGAAATACTCCTTATATCAGTGTGAGGAGATCCCTTAGCAGGATCCATGCACATAAAGCTACGGGTTCTGACAACATTCCTGGTCATGTACTGAGAGACTGTGCAGTGGAACTCACTTTATGTCTTCACAGACATCTTCAACATCCAGGCTGTTGTCCCCATATGTTTCAAAGCCACCATGATCATTCCGGTCCCGAAAAAGTCATCTCCCTCCTGCTTTAACGACTACTGTTGCACTTACTCCCATCCTCATGAAGTCTATGAATGGCTAGTCATGCAACACATTAAGTCTCTTCTGCCATCCTCCCTGGACCCCTTCAGTTTGCGTATAGGCCCAACAGCTCGACCGATAATGCCATCTACACTACACTTAGCACTCACACATCTGGAAAAAAAAGACCCACGACTGCACACCATCACATATCTCCAATCTCTTCATCAAGTTTGCAGACGACACAACTGTGGTGGGTCTCATTAGCAACAGGGATCCTCCTGGCCACGTGGTGTGTTGACAACAATCTCTCTCTGAATGTGGAGAAGACGAAGGAGATTGTTGTTGACTTTAGGAGAGCGCACACTCAGCATGCTCCTCTGACCATCAACGATGTGTCTGTGGAGAGAGTGAGCAGCACCAAGTTGCTGGGTGACAACATCACTGAGGATCTCTCTTGGACGTAAAACCCCACTGTACTGGCCAAGAAATCACAGAAGCGTCTCTACTTCCTTCATAAACTAAGAAGAGCAAGCGCACCAGCCCCCACCATGCACACCTTCTACAAAGGTACCATCGAGAGCATCCTGTCGAGCTGCATCACTGTGTGGTTTGGAGACTGCAATGCGTCCTGTCATAAAACCCTCCGATGCATAGTGAGAGCAGCAGAGAAGATTATTGGTATCTCTCTCCCCTCCCTCCAGGCAAAGCTTCTTCAGCCTGCTGCCATCAGTTCTCAGGCCAGGACCAGCAGACTGAAGGACAGCTTCATCCATCAGGCTGTCAGGAAGCTTATCTCTGTCCCAACTCTGCCCCCACTCACCTTTCTGCCCCACGGTCTATCTGAGCTCTTACACACACACACACACACACACACAGGCATCCACTCTCACCCACTGTCCTGTCACTTTGTGTAGCATTGGACTGCTAACAACCACTCATAAGACTGTTACAAGGCTACACTCTATCACTCTATCATACTAACAAGCTCCATTTGCACTCTTTGTCTGGTTTGCACTCTCTGCCATGTGCCCTTACTTGTGTAATGAATTGCTGTTTATGTTATATGTATAATTGTATTTATTTACATTTTTACTCACATTTTTAAAAATCTTTTTGCATTTAATGCTTATCTGTTATTCACCAAAGGTCTGAGAGTAACACAATTTCAATTCTCTGTTGTATGTCCTTTACATGTGGCAGAATTGACAAATAAAGCTGACTTTATATTTGGTGGTTGCTTGGTCATTAAAAGCAAATGTTGTATAAATATCCCATCTGGACATCACTTTCGACCACTATTGTGTATATTGAAGTCGCATTGAAAAACAGAAAAATATTTGCCATTGTTCACAATATTTCCCTTTAGCTGTTAAGGGTTATGTTTTACATTTTAATTGTATATTTACACACAATGTGTAAGTCATTATAATATTAAAAGCTTTATTATCCCATGTGTCTCCAGGTGTTATTTGTCATTTGTATAATCTCTATAAATATATAAAAAAAACATATAGGGGACGTTTAGCTTCACAATAAATATGACCTAATACCAATATCTGTCCAAGAGAGAAGTGGCATCCTACAGTTTAGTATCTCATTCTCTTTTGCACTCTTCATTATTTGCCGCTTGTGCTTGCTTCAAAAGTCTTTTTAAAGATTGTTTTTAATTGTAACACTGTACAATTAGGTTAAATTAATCAATCCTAGTTTATGCATTGATATCACAAGCTAACATGAGCAATTATTTATTTATTTCTTTATTTATGTACAGTATATAGGTTAATCTATCTTAATAAATAAATGTACTATAGTTAACAGTTAATTTGTGTCTACTCACAATCTGTTGTGTAATGTTAAATTATACAGCACAAAATGTTAAACGTGTATTAGTATATTTACAAATTAACATTGGCCTTTATAATTTCTTTCATGTATGCGTTTAACATATAAAGCGGGAATGTCTAATGTTTGGAGGACACTTGTAGAAAATACTGGGTGACAAAGGGCTATTGAACAAAATGAACTGGTAATACCTAGTATGAGCATAGACTATGTGTGTCTAACTGACACACAATTTGAAAAAGCACTTACCTTTACAAACTGGTAATGCAGTCTTGGGTTTTTTTGTGTGTTGTGGCCCATAACGATTTTGGTAATACAGGTGATGAACCCCAGTTGTGGACATAAATCTCAAACATAACTACATACTATATAGCCTAAAATATTACTCCTGTAAAAGTATTAACTGCTATTATACAAAACACACTATTTAGTATTTATGCGTCAATAACTCTATGCAGAGATAACAGTTTTATAGCTTCATAGTTATTGATTCGATTTATTTCAATGTTAATTATTTTATACAATACTATACAAAAGGTTGTCCAGCAGCTCACAAATAAGATTGTGGCCTAAATATAATACCAAAAATTAGCAAGAGTGCAGTAGGCCTGCAATCGATTGCACTGACTCAAGCACAGGATGATTTTGGGTCACTCTGCCCGGATCATTAAACCAGTTGATGATTAGAACTAATCATTAAGTTCAGCTTGCCAGATGATTCAGCTAGTTCATTAAATCTAATTGTCTAGCTCACAAATCTAAAAATTGCTCTTGACAAATCATACTGATAATGGTAATTTTCGCCACTAGAGGTCGCATATTACAACAATAACAGTGGCGAAGTTTAGCAGTGGTTATAGATTATACATATATAAAACAGAATGTCTGAGAATCTGTTCATTCTTTACTACAGAGAGTTTGCAAAATACATGTGCCAGATCTAAACAGTTTGATTTTAATGTTAACCTAATGTGAACAAGTGTAGCAGACAAGCTGAGCATTAAAGTACCTTTACTTCTGTCTGTTTCTGTTCTGCTGCTGATTTTTAATGACGCTCTGCCCTCTACATCTGATCAGATTGGTCCAACACTGACATACTGATTACGGCTAAGCTAGTTACAACCTTTTATTATCATTATTATTATTTTTGCATGTCGTGCAATTAGTTTCCAGCATTACTGCTAGTTCAGAACAGATATCTGAAAAGATAACATGCAGAATTAGCTCCAACCCTGATATAAATCACCTACCTGGGATTTACTAATGATCCTTAGGACACTGATTAGCATGCTCAGGTGTGTTTGATTGGTCAGAGCAGAACTCTGCTCTTCTTTGATTTGAGAAATCCTGGTGTAGCTATATACAATCTGTTCACTCGTCTTGTTTAGATAGAAGGATGAGGTCAGCAGCAACTTACAATAAAATGGGTCACTGTGATCAATGAATTTTAACCAACATAATGTCACAGACATTTAAAGGCACAATACGTGTGTCCCCCCCTAGAGGTTGCATTTTTAAAACCATAATGGAGGCAGAGTTCGTTTAAGCAATGACAGAGCATGGAACATTGGGCGATGGCGTTATTGATAGGAGGCAATAAACAGGAACGGTTCATTATTTAAATCTGGAATTTCTTTGCATTTACAAATCCCCCAGAACTTTTGAGACAATGTTAGAACAAGACTGCATGAATTATATAAAGACTGCATGATTTTGGGATATCTTATTCCCAAAAATGATAACATCTACACATTTGATGTCCACTTTAAGCAATTATTGGAGAGGGTCAGAGAGTTTATACTTTTTGAAGAGATCAACCTACTAATGGCTTGAATTTTTGCCTGTATTTATGGAAAGAGAAAGCATTTTAACATAGAAAAATATGAACTGTAGAGGAACATATCATATCCTCCTCTTCAGCATAACACAAAGGCAGTTTAGCTGTTGCTGTCAAAGTTTGTTCTCTTCACAGGCATCTACTGCAGTGTGAGTCTCATTGGTATCCGCATTCTGGAGACCATCCTTGTGACTTTTCTATTGACTAAAGGAGTTGAGAAAAGATCAGTGGAAACGTGGAATTTAAAAAAATTTAATTATATTGAAATGAAAGGGGATACGTGTTGCTGGGGGAAAAACAGTAAAAGACCCTAGGACCAGGTGCGTTGCGTTGAAATGAAAACCCGGAGTCTGAAATATAATTAATTGAACAAAAATGTACTGAAGAAAATTCAATACTGAAAAGCTTCAATACTCTGCATCGAGTTTGTAGGCTGCTCTACTCACGTCTTACAGACATAAGTATATATACCCTTATATATAGGTCGCTAATTACATTAGTCATCTTGATTAGTCCCAAAAGCTAGACAATATTCAGACGTTTGTGGATGGACGCCAGCACATCTCAAGGTGAAAAAGATGATTCGGGCTCCAGAGCTTCCGGACAGCCAAATATAAATCTTCAATAACAAACAGGGGAATTCAGGGAAAGAGAGAATACACACACACACACATAGCAAAAGTCTACTTCAAGGCTAACTAGCTCATTTCAAGCGTCTTATCTGTATGGCTGGATACAGTCTTAGGCAAGATGACGAAAAATACAGGCTAGAACTGGATTTACAATTTATTTTTACATAAACGTCACAGTTGATTCTTGATTCTCCAGAGCATCATGACCTGAGGGAAGACATAATAAAGACACAGGGCCAGGCTCCGTTTGACCTCAGGGCCTGGTTTGAAGCACACAGAAACTTCTATGGATGACACTGCTTATTAAATCAACATATGAAATATGATTATGAAATTGAATGAGTGATTGAATACTGATTTGTTGTATATTTATAATAAACATTAAAATGAAAGGAAAATTAATCAAAAGAAGGAAAGTAATAAGTGAAAAAAAAGTGAGGATATTGTTTCTCCTACGATCGTCCCCTTCAGTGTGTTAATCCATTAAAATACATTTAAAGCAATCAATCTTTAAAGTCAAAGTGTCAAGAGTTCCCAATTGCCCTAATAGTCTAATGATCAATCATCTAATTAAACATTTACTCATCAATTAACTTTAAAGTGACTTCTATGTTAATTTCTATGTTAATACCACTGCATGTGAAAAAAACTTCAGAGAAAAGTTAATTTAAGACTAATTACAAACTACAATTCAACATCAGAACAACATAAAAATAAGTGTGTATATATAAAAAATAACCCATGTACACTTGGGCAGATTCTGGCGGTGCTGTTGGACATGGATGAGCTGCCACAATAGGGAGCCTGCTGCATGCATCTAAAATCTTAATAGTAAAACCTTGAGGGCCGGTTTCCCGGATAGGAAGTAGATTAAGCCAGGACTAGACCTTTGCTAGTTTAGGACATTTAAGAATTTTTAGAAACGTGTCTTACAAAAATGCATTATCTGTGAACATTTTAAGACCAAACAATGGCAATGATGTATTTTAAGATATCTCAGTGCAAGCTTTTTCCAGTTTAGACAGCTCTTAACATTTATTTTAATCTAGGACTAGTTTTAAACTGTTTGGGAAACTGCCCCTAAAAGTATTATCTTTAATGTACTTATGGTATATGTAAATGCAGTTATTCTGCAGATATATGATGGTCCTGTGTAAAATTTAGACTGTTAAACTGTTAACTGTTAAAACAATAGAGACTGATCTGATTTTTTTTTTATCATTTCTTAACAGTGGTTTTATTAAAAATATTTTATAGAGTGCTGTACATTACAAATCCTCTTAAAGGGGTTCAAAAATGTAATTTTCAGTTTGCATTACATTACAGTTTATAAATGTCCTAAAGAAAAAATAAAAAGTAGTAAATATAATTTCTTCATAAAAAGTGAAAAAAAAAAAAAAAGTCAAAATTATCTGACATCCCTCTATGAATGGTTTAATTTCATTCAAGCCAGCCCCGATATACATTTAAAAATACAGCATAATCTGTCTAGTTCAGGCACAGTATAATAAATCTACACAATGTATAGTTTACAGTGTACATTATGATGAACTATTGATTAGAAGTGGTCCAAACCAGCGAAAGACGAAAGCGCAATAAAGAAAATAGGCGAAAACGCTGTATATATATATGTATATATATATATATATATATATATATATATAAATAAAAGCTCATTAACCACTTTATGAGAACATTTTAAAACAATTTTTGGAGTGCTTTCATCCTTAGTGTAAAGTGGATCTGGTGCTGAAGAGGTTCAGCTTTTCTTGTGTTTGGAGTTGCTGCTGTTAAAGAGGCTGAGTCCGGTCCTGACCCCGACCCCTGCTGCCGTCACACCCGGCTGCTGGAGCACCTTGTCTAGAGTCGTCTTCTTTATGGCAGCGGCAGAAATCTTCTCCTGGTCAGCCAAGTGCTGAAGCTCCCTGTCACAAAAAACAAAAGTAAGCACAAACTATGCACAAAATATATGCAGGTCTTAAGTAATTATTTTAATTTCAAATGTTGTTTTATTGATGAAAAACAAACAAAAAACAGTACAAGTTACAAGTTTTCTATTTAATTTAAAGCTGAATTTTCAGCATCATTACTCTAATCTTCATTGTCACATGATCCTTCAGAAATCATTTAGAAATATTTTGGAACAATATAAATGTATAATATTTGGAGTCAAATGTACTGGAGTCAGTCATTTATTTTCTTTCTTTTTTGAAAGAAATTGTTTATAAAATATTATATGAAAACTAGCTAAAAATCGATAGTTTAAACGTTTTTCAACTTCTTTTCAGCGACCCTTTTTTTTCTAGCTGTACCTTGTTCTAATGCATGACGCCTCCACAGCGTTGATCAGGAGGCTACGGAAGCCGCCGCTTTCCATGACATGCAAAGCGTGGATCGTAGCACCTCCAGGAGAAGCCACGTTGTCTTTTAACTGTCCGGGGTGCTGCTCAGACTCCAGGAGCATTTTTGCCGCCCCCTTGCAAAAAGCATAATTGATCTGATAAATCTTTGTTTCTGAGATTTACAGTATATCAGTATGAGAAATGTTTCACTAACGAGCAGGGCCTGAGCTCCGAGTCGCACAGCCAGTCTTCTGGGGAGCCCCATCTTCACCCCTCCGTCAGCGAGAGCGTCAACAGCTAGGAAAGCCTGCAATAAAAAGATAGTCAGCGGTGTGTGTGCAAAGGAAGTCACAAGGAGCTCAACGGTTGGTTTAAACCTCCTTTATAATGGGCTCTTACATAGGCTGGGCCGCTGCCACTGAGGCCAGTGACGGCATCAATCAGGTCCTCCTCCACCTCTGTGCAGTAGCCCACACTGGCCATCAGCTGCTCCAGGAGCTTGCCCTCCTCCACCTGTGCATGGGTGCCTGTGGCATACACCGTGGCTCCTTCACGCACCACCACTGGGGTGTTTGTCATACAGCGGATTACTTTAGGGGCCGGGCGGTACTGCAGCAATTTCTACAAGTACAGGAAGTTATGATCCGATATCATAGAGTTTAACTGATGTGTGATCAGGGCTGTGTGTGTATTGTGTGGCTCATGTGTAGAATCTGTACTGTATAATACTGATTTTACTGTTTTGAGTCTAGCTTTTTTTTTTAAATCAACTGTAGTTGACATTTTTTGCTCTACATATATGCACCTATACACCGTGTCTCGTGGTATAGGTGTATTCTGACCTTCTCTATGGAGCTGATGGTCACTCCCGCTGCACAGGACACAATGAGATGGCGGTCTTCGATGTCTGGCCCGATCTCATCCAGAACGAAGGGAATGATATGCGGCTTGACCGCAAGGAACAGAACATCACTCTTGTTCACGGTCTCTTTATTACTGGTGGTGAAGTATGCTCCCATTTTCTGAAGTTCAGAGAAAGAGACTTTTTTGCAAGATATGCAATAGTGCATTTGCTTTCAAATCAAACTTGTTTTTTTGTGTAATATGATCCTGGTCAAACACTCACTCTTAGCCCAATGACAGTCGGCAGGTCTGTGTCCGGAGAGCTCGCTGTTATCCTGTGTGTGGCGATCACTCCTGATGGACAGGAGAGTGTAAATAACATGGGAATAAGATTATATGGTGTGTGTTGTCTTTAAGGCAAGGTACAAGCATAGTACTTTTGCGTTACATTTTTTTTATTTCTTTTGGCTGTGTGTGCAAATGCATTATGATGTAGGTACAATATATATAACTTTTTTTTCCCCTTGGCATTTTACTGCCGTAAACAAAAGCAAAAGTGCATTTTGTGGTGGAGTAACCCTTTAATTTGATCGTATCGTTCCCTCGTGGTGTTTTGGCGCCTCTGGTGGTTGTTGTGTGTACTGCACCTGCTGCTGTGAAGCCCTTCACCAGCGCGTGAGCCAACTGACCTGCTCCGATGAAACCGACGCTCATTTTGACCTGTTAATAACAACCACACCGATCAGCGTTCACCAGCAGACTGAACACACAAGTTAAACATCTGTTTAAAGGCGCTTCACTGATAAGATGAGGTAATATCAGGACGGAGTCTGCTTTCTGTATAACACTTTATTTCCTGATTGGTTTGGAAAAGCAGGAACGAAGTAGAGACAACGAGATAAATTAAGAAAATAAACGTTTAAAAGCTACCTAATAAACGTACCTGAAATATTGTTCTTCGAAGAGCTGGTGGAATTATATTTGGTTTATTTCACGTTTGTTTATTGTGTTCACGTTGGATGTGGAGGTTTAGTTATACTGCCATTACTGAAGTGGAGTAAAAGGCTTTGACCAATCACGGTAGAGCACTGCTTGAGTCGCAGCCAATCGCTGTACTTCATGCCTGCACCAAGCGTCTTGATTGGCCAGCTCTGCTGTCAGAAAGGCCAGTTGCATCACGCTTCATGAGCACGTGGGCTTGTGTCAACATAAAGACGGCAGAACTGTATCCGCCTGTCTGAGACATTAACCACTTTTTATTTGATGTGTATTTATTTTTTTTGCTTACTGTCCGAACTATGTTTAACTAGTTTAGCTTATTACAGATTTTCTGTTTTCAGTTCAAACTAAATATAATCTTTAATTACAGATTATTACGGCCCCAAATAAAATGTTGTCAGATTTAGCTAACTTCTATAAATGTTCACAGTAGAGTTGGTTTTACCAATCTATCCGCACACACACAACTATTTTTGATAATATATATATATATATATATATATATATATATAAATTATATTTGTTTGTTTTGTTTTTATAAATGTACTAAATAACACATTTGAATAAACTTTACAGCAAGGAACAAAAATAAATAAATAAACTGCTACACTTTATTGCAATATATTAAACATTATTAAATCTACTTCAATATACTTTCAACATAAATGTAACAAGGTTACTGAAATGTTTGTCTCACCCCCGAAGTACATTTAGAAATATATTTTGTAAAGATTATATATTATATAGAGACAGTTATATATTCTGTGAAGATTCAAGTTAAACATATATATTATTTTTCAAAATTATGTATCATTGAGCTTTACTGTTTGCAACATAGCTTGTATTTCAAATAGGCCTATATTTTTGGCACTTTCTTTTTTATTTATTTATTTGTCACATGGGCATATTCATACAGAAAATTGTTTGATTTATGTACCAGGTCATTTTTGTTTGCCAGTTTTTTAAAGTGTTGAGAAAAAGAAAGAAGCAGATCATGGGCACAAAAGAATTCAGTTTAATTACCAAAATCTTTAAATCTGGGGAAAATAACAAAATAAACATAAACAATAAAAAAATACTGAGTAGATTGAACAGATACACAGGGACTGCTTATAAGCTCAAATAAAACAAAACAAAATAAAATGGACAATACATTACTAAGTCATAAATTGGATCTCTCATGATTGGATAAGCAGCTGAAAAAGTCTGAGTGTGTTAGAAATTATCATTTGTAAGCATTACTGTATTAGGAATCAAATAATAATAATAATATGCATACTTCAAATAAAACAAAATAACAATTTAAGTTAAGTACTCATGGTAAGCCATATAATAACTGTTCTACAAACTTAAAACAAAAACCATTCTTAAAGGGATAGTTCACCTAAAAATGAATTCTGTCATATTTTACTCAGCCTCGTCATCAACAATATCAATGAATAGCTGTAGAACACAATAGATTTTTTTGTTTTTAATCACCATCATCATTTGTGTTCCACAGAAGAAAGAAGTTCATTTTAAAATGAGAGAAGCATGAGCAAACAATGGCTAAATGTACATTTTCGTTGAACTATCGAAACACGACTTTCAGTGTCAATGAACTGAGGAGAGGTATTGTCTTTACAAATCGATTCTGAAATTGCTTTGATTTCATTCTACCAAGAAAAAAAGTAACTTCTTTAATTAACACAAAGAAAAAAAGTTAGAAATGCATTTGGAAAGTCTAAACATTTTCACACTAATCAACAAAATTACAAAAATCCTGAATACACACAGCCGTAATTTATTGGCATGGCTGTAAGTTACAACATTTCTCAAGCCTCATTTCCAGTATTCACATGTCCACCATTCTGGAGATGAGCCGGTCTTATGCAGCTGAATGCGACACAAACCGTATTCTTTGAGAGTACACTAGATCGGTGAAGTACAGCACCAGGTTAGCACAAGTGAACACGGCGATCACCAGCTTGCTGTCCCATGGGCACTTTCCTCTCGGGCAGTCTTCCGGCCGCCCCGGGGTGCCATACTTCTTATCAAAACTGAAAACAGGCCACACCACAGTGGCGCTCAGATACAGAAGCGTAGCCAAGAAGGTGTAGATGACCACGAACCGGTCAAAAGGGAAGCGCAGCGAAGACGTTCTCCCAGAGACGGTGAGGGCCACCACCACCACGGTTACAGCGAAGCACAGGCTGTAGACCACCACGCAGTACTGAGTAGGGATGTGGCGGTTGTACTCGCTGTCATTGGCCAGAGCGCCGAAGATGATGCAGGCTATGAAGGCTTGGACCACTTTGAGCAGGCCAGACACGGTGGCCATGTAACCAACCACATGGCCTGGCTTGGCCCGTGTGATGAACACCTCGGCTCCGTACGCGAAGCAGCAGACGCTAGAGCAAACCGTGACCGCGATGCGATAATTGCGCACCTCGCAGCCCTCGGATGGGCACTCGGACCTGAGGAAGTAGACGGGGTAGACTACCGAAGCCGTGACGTACATGAGAGTGGCCAACATGGCGAAGGCCACGGTGAAGTTGTCCCAGGAGATAGGCATACACCCGTGTAGCCTCGTCACGTCCAGAGCGAAGACCACCAGTGTGACGGCAAAGCAGAAGCACCAGACGAACATGCAGTAGGTCCCGTAGGTGGCGCTGAAACCTGCGCTGTGGGCCACCAGGGCCATGGTGGTGCAGCCCAAAAGCAACTGGCATATCCGGGCAGCGCCGACTCCAGACAGGACCGCTGCCTTGTTTAGATAATGGCCTCCTTGGGGGTCCATGGGAAGCTTTGGGTGGATCTGGATGAGTGTCGCTGCACCTCTACAAACCTCGCCCTTCGCCTGCCTCTTTATTTAGGCAGCTTTAATGACAAATCTCCTTTACTGCTTCCCAGCTCTGCTTTATAATTACTGGAGAGCGTGTGGGATCAGATTACAGCAAAAACTCTGGATGTCCTGCCTGCGAGTGAAGAGCAACTTAAAAGCAAAAGTCTATCTAGCAAATAAAGATATATAGAATTGACTTTTATTTACATAAAGTTCCAGATTCCAGTCGATGGCTCTCTACGACACCTTACGGCTCAGGTCTTTACATAGTCGCCTTGTCCTCGCAGGTCTTGTTCGGTGGTATTTGTCAGCTGATCGTGGAAGTTCCACACAAGTCGCCTTTAGCTGAAGTGTCTCTTCATAACCAGCTTAGCAAGATCCAGTAAATGTCCCACATGCCGTAGAATCAGGTTCCCAATTTCTTTAAAGCTGTTTTAACACCAATCACGTTAGACCTCTTGCTCTCTGTTTTCACTCACACACACTGGCGTGTGCTGGGCTTTGAGTTGAAGTGTACCAGGGAAAGCGGTTTTAATGAGTGCGTTTTGCCGAGCTCAGGGCCACGGGCTCCACCAGCACTATAAATAGAGCCCTATATTCCACTGTGGAATGGGGTGGGAATCCAAGCAACAGTGCAGGGAGTCGTGTTTCATATGGTTGCAAACTGCATGTGTGTGTTTGTGTGAGCTATTTAGGGACAGTTATAAGGTGTAGGCCCTGGCACATCTGTCTGGCTCAGAGTAAAAGTGCAAAGTCATGGCAACAGATTAAGGGGCAGATAAGAAATTGATTGTCAATTTGTCAAGACATTGTTTTATTTTATTTTACATTAATTAAAGTGTCCCAATGTCTTTATTTTTCAATCAAGAATGAACCTGTCATACGTTTTTAACATTTAAGATGCTTCTTCTACAGTCAAGTAGATATATAAGTTTTATAAAGTTGATATAAAGTTTATAAAGTGGTTGGCTGTATAATTACAATCCAGGTAATAATATGTATATTTATAGCACTAATAGTTGCACAGTTTTGTGTGTGTGTTGTTGTTTTAACCCCCTCCTTTCCTAACAGTTGGCTGCAGTCAGTTCCCTAGAAGTATTAGGGAAAGTTACGTATTTCAATATATCACAATATTGTGTTACTTCCTCAAAAATCAACTACACGACTTACTTTTTTTCATGTTTTATGTTACTTTTGCATGACTTTTTACATGTAGCTGGGCTTGCTTCTTTTGTTTGTTTTTTTAATTTATAAAAAGTTATATTTTTGGCCAATGTAAAGGTCCTTTCACTCTAAAAGTGAAACGAAGAAGCCTCAGGCTGAAATAAAACTCCTCAGCAATTAAAAAAGAAACAACAATGGTAAGTTTATCTACAATTTTGCTTGGTATTGTTAAATTGGATCATTAATGGTTAGATAGTATAATTGTATTAAATAAAATGGGATTAAAACTGGCTAACTTATTTGAAAAAGTAACTTTTTTTCTTCTCAAATTAAAAAGTAATGCATTACTTCACAAGTTTCTTCTCGCAAGTACTGTTCTTAAATCCATATCACCCTCCAATCAATTCCTGATAGAAATAGTCCTGTAATGTTATGAATATTAAATATGATTGATGATTGATGGTAAAGCAGTAACACCGTGAGGTCAGCAGTGAGGGTTTGGGAATGTGTCTAAAAAATGAAAAGGCGATACTGAAGGTTTCTTTGAAATAACTGTAATGTGTTCTCTCATGGAAAAATACATGCATTCAACACAAGAAAAAAAAAAACAGCATTATTTACAATTTACAAAGAATCACTTCTCTGTGAAAATAGCATTATAAATATGATTTACATAAAATAAATATGCAACTTAGCAATGTAGATTGAGTTTCTGTTAAAAAATATGTTACAGAACAAAACAGCAACTAGTAATACCTTCACAGGTACTTGTTTGTTCTCACTGCGATGGTTGATTTATTTGTTTCATTATTTTTCATGAGACCGCTACAAAAAAAAAGTTATATTAAAAAAGTAATTTCTATTAAATATTTTAACAGTCTAGAGTGTCTTCATTTGACAAAAGTACTCACAAAGGAGCTGTTAAGAAACCCTACACAAAGAGCACAATACTTTCTCCCCATCGAGTGAGAATTTGCATTGATAAAACCTTCTTGTCAGTACAATGGAGGATTATTACACAAAAGGGAATATCACTCAAACAGTGTCATTTGGTTTATTTTACCGTTAAGAAAAAGATGACCCAAGAGTTTCTACAAAGTGAAATGAGCGAAATCCCCATTTTAATACAATACGAATGACTTCAACTGAAAGTATGCCAAAAAGGCATAGAGGCCGACCTGAGTAGCAGGGTCACATTCAGGATGTGCCTGGGATGTGACTATGAAAAAGAGGATCTGTCATCTGGAATTAGCATTTCATTCAGGATTTGCGAGCATGTATACATTTTGTACCATAGAGGAATAGTTCACCTAAAAATTCTGACATCATTTACTCACCCTCACGTATTTTCAAAAATGTCCAATCTTATGCTTTTGCATGCAAAGACAAGTGGAAAAACACTGCTTCATGACACGTATTCTGATTTTAGTGCTATAGCTCACAACTCCTTTGCGCTTGACTTCAGGTAAAAGACTTGAATCTCCTCGTAGCAGATCTATACAGGTGGAGCTGGGGAAGGTGGAGGGTTTCTGAAGCACGCTACGAACTGCTACAGCAAGCACTAGTCGTATATTTGAATATTGAGCAGTGAGCTCACTGGCTACTGATACAGGTGAGAACCAATCAGCCGTGCCATGTGATAATGATGTCATTCGGTCTAACAGAATTAGACCCATCAGACTGAGCCATCTAGAGTTTCGTAACAGAACTCTGTATTTTATCGATCGTATATGATACTTTTACAGAACCATTATGTCTATTTTGGCTTTTGGCAGTACAAATGACTAAAACTTTGAAAAACAGAAGCTTGGACATTTTGGAGAAGTTCTCCAGTTGTGTTTTACTGAAGAAATAAATCATTTATGTTTGGAAGGGCATGGGAGATAGTAAATGGTAACAGAATTTGCTACTATTCCTTAAGGGTGGCACGATGCATGTATTCGTTCTGAACCATGATGGTACGGACATCTCGGTTCGGTGCATGTGGCCATACGACGAATAAAGGCAATCCCCCCTCAAAAGGATGCGCCTGCAGCAATGAAACGCTGTTTTATAACTGCCAGCAGAAGAACAGCGAATGCCATTAGTTGTAATCTGCTGTATCTCACATAGACTGATAAAGGAGTATAATTTAAAGACTTATGCACTCAACTGTTCCGAAATGGAGCTTTGTGCTCATGTATCCTTCCTCTCTCATTCGGCACAAATGCAAATATTCCATAATATTTGTAACGCATGTAATGTATCTCAATGCTAAACTATTATTTTTTAGCATTGAGAATTTGAGACTTTGTACTTCAGTCGTGTTCCAATGGTGATACAGAGGTGCAATGATGTTTGGTTGACTGGGTTTCATTTTGATAAAGAACCAAGGGCCTGTTCCATAAACCAAGATAAGAGTATAAACCAGGCTTATTTCAGTTAGTCTGACTTATTGCCAATTAATTTGTATTAAAATAAGTCAGACTATCTGCCATAAGCCTGGTTTATTTGGTAAACTTGTTTTATGGAACAGGCCCCAAGTGCGCTGTCAAGTTCGCACTGCTGAAACTGGTGTGTGTGTGTGTGTGTGTGTGTGCGCGATCACTTCAGCTGTATCGTCTTACAGGCCGAATCAACTTATCTACTAATGCTGTTTACCTGTTAACTAAATTTCAAGAATGTATTCCTTGTATGTAGAAGTACTGCAGATTATATATAGCATTATAATGTAATATAATATTTAGTTTTTTAATGTTGGTTTTGTCCCTGTTTTACCGAACTCAAATCAAACCGTGACCCCTTTTCCGAACCGAGACATCTGTGTATCATGCCACCCCTATTATTCATTAAAGCACTATTATTATGACATATTTTATCACAACTTAGCCATACCCCAAGAATGATGTTGGGTTTAGAGCAGGTGATCCAGTGTCTGCCTGTTCTGAAATTCCTGTTTTTTAAGATTTTTGAGATCTATAATTTACATGTACTTCATAAACTCTATAATCTGCGTTACAGATTATAAACTCTATAATCTCTGTTCTCTCGCTCTCTGTATTTTCTTCCTCTGAATGGACATATAAAACTCTAATAAATTGTGGCTAAATATATTGGTAAAAAAAGAAAATAAGATAAAAAAAAAAAAAAAACACAAAGCGAACAACAATGCTGAAGATCCGTAAAACTGGATTACATTCGTGATACTTTTATAACCAAAAGATAAATTAAGAGCAAAGATGCAGGTGTACCTTGTCCTGGTTACATGGTTCTTCAGTACTCTCACTGGTACTGTGTTGTGTTGGGAACCTTTAAACAGTCAGCAGCCCTTGGTTTAACTGAGGTGGATCTGTCAAGGGCTCCGTTCCAAATCTCTGTTTAGGGCATCTCCACCATCTCCAAGCTGCTCAGTGATAATAGTATAGACTGGAGCAAAATGGACACCAACTGAAACCAAATGAGGGGATCTGGAGATGGAAGGCCCAAGAGAGTTGGCACAGAGCCCCGACTTAAGGCAGGGCTCAGCCTGAGGTCAAAGCTGAGGTGGGTAAAGGGGGTGTGGGGTCGGAGGTATCAAACAGACTGATGGGAAGCATCAGGTATTTAGCTGCCGCTGCTGAGCATGCCCAGTAGCTTGCTTGGGTCCATGCCCTGCTGATGCGCCATCTTTTGCACATCAAAGCCCATGTGCATGAGGAACTGGATAACGTTCATCTCCTGTCCCGTCGACTGATCTCGGATCGTTGGGCACGTCGGGTTGCAGTGAGGCCACGGACAGCTGTCGATCAAGTGGACTGGACAGCCTTTGGGAGGGGATTTATTATTTCGGCTGTTTTCTTGTAGACTGCGGTCCCAGCAGTGGAGCGCTCTGGGTAAAGATGTGCCTTTGACTTGAACGTCAGTCCAGTAACTACAAACAACAACAAAGAGGGAAGAGCTAGTCAATGAGCATCATATACATTTCACTAATGAAAATCAACGAAGCCATCATTTCTGCTATTGGTAAAAAACATTCATTTAAACTAGAAAATGATCAAATAGTAGAGTAGTAGAGACAAAATTCGTAGTGATCACTTACTTTCTTGTTATGAATTCATGTGAAAGGCAAGCTGGAGCAAACATGGCACTGGAGGGAAGAAGCAGAGCATTAGAATCAGCAAAAAAATATTCACATTAGGAGTGTGCCATATTAACAAATAAATGATATGTTTTAGATAACGATAATTAGGTGATATTTTACTGAGTGTGTAATTGTGCTGGCATCTTAAGGACTGCCACGTGGTCAGTTCACACTGATAGAAATTCATCATCTTCAATAAGTTTTAACTGACTTTTACACTATAAAGCCATTTTTTCTAAAAGTGTCAAATTCTATTGGATTCTATTTTGAATACTGATATTTGAAATGACTGAAATAATAAAATATTTAAACAGATTAAACAGATTTAAAAATTAAACAGATACAGAAACACCATGTTGCTCAGAGATGCAAAATAATGCTGTGGTTGTGTTTGGAACTATTTTTTTGTTGTCGAAATAGTGCAAAAACAGGAAATATGTTGTCTAAAATGTAAGTATCGTTTATTGAACTGCTGTTCAAAACTGATAACACATTTGCAATCATGGTTTTTAATGCAACAATTACGATATCTCTCGTACACCCCTAATTCACATCAAACAAAAGTGTATGCTTTCTTCACAATGAGAGTTTCTAAATGGAACGTCAAACTTACGGGACATCCTTTAGCGTGTTCCTCAGCTCAGTCCCCAGATTCTGAATATAACGCCACTGGCCCTCTTGAACCGGCTGTCCCGTCAGATGAATGTTATCCACCGTTAGCTGGGCTTCATCGAAAAGCCACTGCACTATAAACACAGGGCCTGTGACAAAGAAACATCTCACTGGGTTAACAAAAAGCAACCAAACTCATCAGTGTCTGTAAGGAACTAGAAATTAGGCTGTTCATGGCTGGTGCCTGTAACATATACTGTAACATGCCTGTAACTATACTTACGTTTAATGGTAGGATAAACTTTGTATCCAAAGAAGCAGTTCCATTCTTTTCCTTCATAAGCCTGTCGGCATCGCTCAGGTACCACACCGCCCCAGTATCTGTTGAAAAGAAAACATAGATTAATTCCTAAATGACTAAGTCAAGTTGACAAGTATATGAAGAAAAACTCCATAAACATTTTCACTTGAATGAAATGACAAAAACATTTGCATGTCAATAACGTAACAGAGGTTTTTTAATCTGTTTTCCATCGCACTGTGAAGAAAGCCCCAAAATTAAAATCATTCACAAATTGTTCCAAACCTGCACAACTTCCTTGTTTTTTATTCTGAGGAATGTGGGTATGGAAAAATGTCAATGGGGACCAAATCTGATTTTTGCAAATGGTAATAAGAAATGTAATATTCTTACTTGATTCCTCTCTTGATGACCTCTGTGGGGGCACAGTTGATGGTGTCCACGCAGTCAGTGCAGCGGTACTGTTTGTTGTCCAGGAACCAGCCGGAGTCGGACAGACCCCTGACCTGGATGTTTGTGTGACCCAACTCCTCCAGCAGCTCAGATACTGCGTCCACATTCAGCAACACCCCAGTGCCACCCGCACTGTTGACAAGATGCATACATTTAGTCAACATCAGTCACTCATATCAAACTCAGAAACCATGGTCTATAGTGTGAACTCACCTGCTTCCAGCTAGCAGCAGTATCTTAGCATTGTCCAGACCCTTGGTGAGCAGGTCCTTTACAACTTCCTTTATGATGAGTGAACCCATGAATGCATAGTTATCTGTACACAATAAACAACAAGTTAATGACAACTAGTGCTAACTTACTTATAACAGCTATGTGCTGGAGTGATGATATATTGATGCTTAATAATCAATCATTTTAGTTCATTATGATTTCAAGATATAGCTTTCATTTAGAAATGATGCATTCAGTTGGTCAAAAGTTACAATAAAGACATTTATAATGTTACAGCTGATTTCTGTTTTTAGCATTTGAACTTTCGATTTAGAAAATAAACCTCAAAAACGCATATCGGTATTCTCAAAAATGTAAAGCAACACAATGGTTTTAAAAAATGATATTAAGAAATGTTTCTTGAGCAGCAAATCAGCATATTACAATCATTTTTCTTCTGTAACACTGAAAACTGGAGTAATGATGCTGAAGATTTAGCTTTGCTGCCACATTAAGTCATTTTTAAATAGCTTTTAGCATTTAGTCACTTACCAGGCAACTTGCGAATAAAAGCTTTTAATTACTTTTTATATATTTCACAATATTGCTGTATTTTCTGATTAATAACTGCAGCCTTAATGAGACTTCTTTCAAAAAAGTCTAGGAGCATTAATTTAATTTTGTATTAAATTATAATTAGATAATTAAAGTGAAAATATGTTGTATTCCTATCATATTTACTACATCATTTTCCATTACAAATTATATTATGCTGAATCATACATTTATGAATTTACACATTCAAAATCAGAATGTCTGTGCTAATCAGCATAACTGAAGTTTTGACTTTTGTTTTGACTGGAAACAATGTCTCCAGACAATGCATTCTTTAGAAATATTCGCAAAAATTTCCATAAACGTCTATTTGTTTTTTGTTTATATTTTGTTAAGCATTCTTCTTTTTCTCCCAGGTTAAAGTGAGATTTCTTCCGTGTGTAGTAAGCTGTGTATATCATAGTGTTGAATATATCGTCTGTAACATCTCAACATCTGGTAAGGAGTCTTACTTTGATCAGTTTTTGGTGTGGCTCCGCTCCATACATCACTGGAGCAATACGGGATGAACCTAAAAAGTGAAGCACACAAAGATTATGCCAACATAACCATTACGAGAATCACCTAGAATATGCACTTCTCTTTTACACAAACGTTTCCAGTGGGATACTCACACCATGTTTGCGTTCCACCAGTGAGGGTTTTCCTCTGGAAGCGAAGACAGTATTCCTGTGCCTACAAAATAGACATACATTATCAAAATATACGAAATAACAGAAATTTGAATAACCCCTGTATAATCATAAGCCTTGATAGTGCTATTAGAAACTGAGACTGTGGGCGTTTGTAACCTGTCTTAGTTTGGGGCCATTTGGAGGAGCTCATGAGTCTCCTCATGGTCTCGTATCTGCTGTCACAGTTCTCTTTGTTGAAGCAGTACCAGCCTCCTGCAGAGAGAGGCCAGTACATGATATTCCTGACAGATACACACAGTCCGAATTCTACCGAACTTATTCTGATGACTGAATGCTTCACACTTACCCTCCAGAAATATCAACCACCTTCTGCTTCCTTTGGACTCCTTCAGGTAATACCTGCAATAAAGCAGAAACTTGCATTAAACCTATACTTACAAATGGTCAATTCTTTTTATAAATTCAGTCAAATATTACATTAGTTTTGAATTAAATACATGAGACAATGAGTAGATGTTTTAATAAAATACACTTTTTTTCTAATCATTACAAATATATTTAGATACATGACATTCCAATAGAATTTACTTTAAAGTATATTTTAGTATTCCATATATTTTTGTCAATAGAATGGGTCAAAAGGCCAGTTAAAGCACGTATTATAAATTACACTGGAATACATTTTCATTTAATTGTGCTTACAGTGCAATTAAGTGCCTAAAAGCATTCCGTCGACACCTGATTTTTCTCTGCAGCGTTCACGGTGTCCACAAGAGGGCATTCAGCTATTGCGTAAACTCAGTCTATCTCAAACTTCAGTCACTTGCGCTTGTGTGAGAAAAGTTACAGTTGTGGTTCAGTTTGTTACTTTGAGGGGCATCAGTCTGCCATAATTAAAGACAGCTTTAATATGCATCCAATTTACGCCGCTGGTGACCACATTTTTGGCATATGGTGTACATTTCTCACTGTTAGCCACCTCGCCACTACTTACACGCTAACGATTTATGCTTCATTACATTACAACTTATAAAGCTCGGGCTACAAGTCTTCCAGCCCTTCGAAGATTAACTTGAACAACCTTGCCAGAACAATTAGTATGCTTTTGAGTTTCGGAGAACCTGTGGAATCCATGAGTGGAGTCCATCTGTGTGTAACAGCATATCACACGACACACAGGAGACCTTCTCTACAAGCACTGACCGCAGATCTGAGAAAGAACCCAGGCTGCTGCCAAAAAAACAACGGTGCGTTGAAGAGCGTCTTGGGTGAGCTTCTTCCCAGCTCTGATTCCCTGATAGCAAAGCATAAAAGAACTCTAGACTACTGAAGCATATTAATTATGATTCGTAATTGGAAACATCGGGTATTTGCAAGTCACAATCTCAGGTGATTGATGTCAATTAATGTACTATATAGGCCACTTCAACTTTTTAGATTCCCACTTCATCGTTCTTTGTATCTGACGTTAATGACGTTAATTACAAATGGAATCAAATTTGAAAACCCATTTCCCTTGGGCTGGATATCCCTTAATTCAAAACATTGCCATGTGCATAAATGCTACAAGCATAAAGTATGCTTAAAGGGTTAGTTCACCCCAAAATGAAAATTCTGTCATTAATTACTCACCCTCATGTCGTTCCAAACCCATAAGACCTCTGTTCATCTTCGAAACACAAATTAAGATATTTCTCTTGAAGTCTGAGAGTCCTCCCATAGACAGCAACACAAACTGAAATGATCCCGGGTCCAGAAACATATTAAAAACATTACGTGTGACATCAAGGGCTCAACTTTTGCCTTGCTATGAGAATACTTTTTTTTTGCAAAGAAAACAAAAATAACATCATTTACTCAACCATTCTTCTCCCCTGAGTTACGTCTACTGCCATTTTGGAGAATATCCCAAAGCATATGCAAGCTTTAAGCACGCACATGTACGTAATCTGTGGTTGTTTATGCTTAGTAAATCGTAACTCAAAAGAGAAGAATGGTTTGAAAAAAGTAAATTTTGTTTTCTTTTGCGCAAAAAAAAAAAAAAAAGGATTCTCGTAGTTTCGCAAAACTGAAGTTGAGCCACTGATGTCACATGTTTTTACGTCTGGGTCTGGGATCATTTCAGTTGTGTTGCTGTCTAAGGTGGTACGGATGGCTCTGTGATATCTTAATCTGTGTTCTGAAGATGAACGAAGGTCTTATGGGTTTGGAACGACATGAGAGTGAGTAATTAATAACAGAATTTTCATTTTTGGGTGAACTAACCCTTTAAGTATGCCTGATATATAACTCGTTTTTGAGCGTCAATGCTTATAGCAGATATTTTATTAATTTGTTGCATGATAATATGGAGTTTCATAAGACTATGAGGCTAGAGCATAGTGTGATCACAAACCAAAATGATCATGTAAAATAAGGAATGCGTTGCCAGATTTACAAGATTTTACATTAGTTATAGATTTCATTGCTATTATTAAATGATTTTCCACTGGCAACACTGGCCTATATGCTTTACTGTCGCAAGGAAGGAGTACTTACACACAGCTGGATCAGATTTTGTACTTCTGTACATCTGTCCCCACTTTTACATTTTACAGGAGTCTAACTTTTTAACTTAACATGCTTAAGATTTACATTTAAGAGAGCAGAGGCTCAGGTATGTCATGTAATGACATAATAAATTATTCATATTGTAAATATTGTACATAATGGTTATTTTGAACATGGCAGTCATACTGCAGTGTCTATACCCAAGTAATATCCTGCCACAATTTCATAAACATGGGTCGAGGACTGTACATGTTTCAGAACTAATTATTGAAAACTCATAATTATTGACCATTGTTGGTTTTGAACTTGTTCTGACATCTGACAAGAGACAGTGTTTCTTTCATAACTTCAGATAAAACAGCGATTAATTTTAAAAGATCAATAGTGGCAGGTCTGCAAAGCCAGTTGGAGATGTCACTGAAGTCAGATATGTCTACTCTGTATTTTTTTTATGCATACCTCAGTTGCCCATCAACTCCAATGTAGATTTTGGATAGGTTGTAAATACGGTACACTGTATTGGAGCAGATATTTCCCTCTTACTCTAAGCCCCACCCACCTGTCACTGTATTACTACTTCTAATGATTCCCTCACGAGTCTTCTCAACCTCCTGACATGCGCAGCTAGCTCTGACATATTCCTTCCACAACTGTTTTATTGTTTTTATATTAATATTACACTCAGTGTTTTAATAAATCCTGCTTTAATATGAAACTGCCATGGCACTGTCTTTTTCCAGTTGTGCGTCAAACCCTATTAGATGCTAAGAGTGTGCTAAACAAGTACTAGAATGCCAAGAAACAACTACATTTTGCTCGCAGCCATAACATTAATAAGTAAAACCAAATGCGGTGTTGCCAGAGTTCTTTCTTAAGCACTTGATTTGAAACACTAAGTAAAATCAGGAGGCAGTGACAGGAATTGTTGAGTTATGGTGGATGGATACACAAAAACTTCTATGATAAACATAGCCATATAGTTTGAAATACCACTACTGGTACTGTCAGTAGAATCATAATAATAAACTTTTCTGTGTGAGATGCAAGAAACTTTTTTTGTCTATAGTTTATGACAGTGATAGCTCGGGTTAATTTAGTTTTATTGTACACTAGTAACAGTACCGGATGAGACTATGGTGTGAATCTGAGCGCGCAGCTGATGAAGTGCTGCACGTGCCTCTGATGCCAAACTATGCTAAGCTTGCTGACCATTGGGTTACCTGAGGTTACCTGAGGTTTGTGATTGTGACCGGCATGCTGTCTTACCCTGCTGGGGTCCCGTCGTTACAGGTGACCGATGTATTCTCCAGGAAGTGTAGCTTCATGTCGTAGTCGAGCTTCTGAGCCGAGCAGGGGTAGAGGGACTGCGCCAAGTTCTTCACCTGAGTCATGAAATTGTCCATGTTTTCTTCGACAGCTGTGAAATCCAGTGAGAAGCTCTCGGTGGTTTCGGCGCGGTCCCGGTAATGAGCGGAGGGAAGCGCTCGTCGCGGCTGCGGGTTTGGACCTCCGCGGAATTTCCTCGCGCCGAGCGCGCCGGATTGAACCAAGCCCAGCATCACAGCCCAGTGAATGACATCAAGCACCCGCGCGCTTCTCTGCGGCCGCCTGCGCTCCATCACGCTTTCCTGAAAATCCCGAGAGGCTTACACAAAATTTAAAAGCAAAACAGTTACACAAAGCCAAAGGAACTTAAGTGAGATGAACAGGTGAACTTTCTCAGTGCAAAACTTGGGATTCGTAGGGTTTTTTTTCTTTCTTTCTTTTAATGTTCAGTAGACTGGTTGATCCACTGACATAAACTCCTAAACTGACTGTGGTGTCCTCCTCTGTTCAATACCTGTGTATTTAACCGCTCTGGGTTTTAACCCTGCTCTCTTTCTCTTGGACCAATCGCCGTGGAGGGCAGTGCTACGGGGCGTGATCCAGGCGCACTGATTTCTGTCCTTTTCATTTATTGAAGTTTGGTCCTTTTGATCTGCGATATTTTACTTCATGTGGTAGCTTTTATTGGCATTGAAATGCCTGTTTCCTAATCCGCGCGAATTTATAGAGTGAGAATACGACTATTCTGACACACACACGGTTTGCGTGCATCGGAGAAAAAAATATAAAAATATGCAACGCGAATAGCGTGAGAATCTACAACCGGTTAACGCACACAATACTGCTACTTTAATATTCGGTTAGTATACCATATGTATCGTAGAACTTGTATTTTATAATTTATTCTTTGATGTCTAACTTTAAACATGTATGCTACTTTGTCACGAATTTCCTCTAATAGGTACAATGTAGTTTGCAAATAAATAAAAAAATTAAATTAAATTAAAAAAAAAATCCCCAGATGTCTTCGCTGCGACGAAAACGCAGTCAAACTTATGCAGGTATTTTTGTCGGTATAGAGATCCCACGTCGTTTTTATCTATAAGAGTCTGTTGACGGGGCCTCTGAAGATCAAAGGAGTCAGTCCTCGTCCTTCACCCGTATGAAGCCCCTTCCAGACTTTCCCTCTGCTGTATAGATTTGGAGTCTGAAGAAAAACCCGCACCTTACAGGAATGCTCATTTTTTGTGGCTAAATGAAATGTGTCCTTGCGTGAATAACTGCGTGGTGTTCTTTTTATCACGTTGTCAGTCAAACAAGCACATTCACTTTTCGTCACCACGGCTTGTGCTGCTTACCTCGCGCTTATTTTAACATTGTTTTATTCCGTTACTTTATGGTGATGTCTTCATTAAAGAGTTTCACACGTCGCATTGATGTAATGGGCTTCGGTGGATTCCTGCTTCGGCCATTGAGCGGTGTGATAAAAGGGTGTCAAGTGGCGTTAACGCGACACTTAACTTTACACAAGCCTGTTGTTTCTCACTTTTATGCGTGCAGTGCCGTGGAAAGGCGGGAACTAAACCATTGGCGTCGATTCATCTCATCGCTCGCCCCGAGCCCTCCTTTGTTCAGATGCTAATCAATCAATCAATCAATCACTTTTATTTATATAGCGCTTGTAACAATACAGATTGTAGCAAAGCACTGGACATTATCAAATAAGAGACTAAAGTGATGGTAATGTATAATGATGAGATTAAACTATTTATTTCTCATATGCAGAGACGGTCTCTGTAATCCCACTGCTAAACACTTGAATACATCAGTCATACACTATTCAGTAGATACATGGACCATTAAACACTCAAAGCCCATAGGTAGGCCTGTTCAACGTTGGCGGCAAAAAAAAAACTGGGACACTTAAGCTTGATGAAATAAATATAATAAAATAAACAAAAAATAACCCTGCTAAAAAAACAACAGCCACAGAACCCTGCCCAAAAAGTAGAAAATGTAATGGATTTAATGGTTATAATGGGAATTGTATTGGTTTTGGTATTGGTGTCTACTGGTATGTGATGGATTCTAGTGGGACATTAAATTCTATTGGAAAATTGCCAAAAAACACTACAAAAAATGAATTAGGTAATAGTTTTACCGGAAAAAGGTAAATGGTTCATAATGGTACTTTAATGGAAACCATTACTAATTCTGTGATGGGCTTCTATTGTTTTTTTGTTTTTGTTATTATTTTTAATTATTCATTTATTTAAAATGACGTTTTTAAAATAGTATTAATTCGTTAATCAAATATAAAATTAAGTATTAAGCAAAAAAGTAAAATAATAACGCAACACTAAATAAAATACAAAAAAACAACACAAATAAAAACAACAAACATAGGCCTATTTGGGAACGTGTAATTGTCCGTGAATCCTGTTGATAAAGTGATTCTCTACACCTGTGGTTACTCCATTAGGACATCTGTGTGAACTTGAACTGACCTCAAACACTGAAATGTACTGGTACATATTTTCAATACCTTTTAATGTCATTCTTTTAAAGTAAACTAACAAAGAATAACTAAATAAATACTTACATGACTGGCTTGATTCCACAATATAAACATGTGCTGTTAACGTATTCTTCATTTGTAGGATACATTTGCATTTAAATAACCATCATGGCATGATTTTGACGGCATTTAAATTTTTGAAATTTTGAAAGTAAATAAATTCAGCATATAGGCTAAAGCAGAGCTGAATAAATGGCATTTAGATTCTGTTTGTTAAACATGTTTTCTATAAAATAAGTTTTTCCTTAAAAATAACTGGTACTAAAATAGAACTGAATCCAATTCTGAATTTTGTTATTGTTGTTGTTGTTCATGTTTGTCTAATAAATATACATTTTACCAACTATATTTTAGCCTACAGCTAAAAGTTATGAGTACATATATCTGTAAAAACCCATATCCTTAATTTTTTATGAAAGAAATCATGCACAAGTGGAAGGCAAATACAAATGCATTGGTGTGAAACATTTATTTACAAAAACCATGAGGACCCAGATATCAGGGATCTCCAACCATGCTTCTGAAGAGCTACTCTCCTGCAGACCTCAGCTCCGGTCTGTAATTATCAAATAACCCTGAATACTTTGATTAGCTGCTTCAGGTGTGTTTGATTGGGATTGGAGCTGGAGTCTGTAGCATGGTACTTCTGCAGGAGCAAGTTTGAAGACCCCTGATATAGATTAATTTCTAAAAACAAATTTAGGGCTGTACAGTTTTGAATATTTTTGAGTCAAAAGGTTGAGAGCCCCTGGCATACAACTTCGCTACTTTTTTTGTGCTTTGCATCTTTCTTAAGCTAAAAAAAAATCCATAATAGTGTTTTCCTGAATTTCAAAAAAGGACAAAAAAATAGGGAGAGACTGATAACTGCAGTCAAAAAAGAGAATAATGTTAAATGTACCATCCCTCCCATAGACGTTGCATTAGAAACACCCTTGCTATTTTTTTGTCATTTGAAGCAAATGTGATACAATACAAAATATACTATTACAAATGTACTTCTTTAAAAATCTTAATATAAAAAAACTTGATGACTGTTGAAATGCGTCCAGGGATTTAGTCAGACAAGCATCTTGTTAAATTTTTTTGACAGGAATGAAAACAAAGCTATGCAGGATGGAAATACAGTGTGTTTGATGGATTGTACGTTTGTTCAACAGCATGCCAGATGTTCAGCTGGCAAAACTTTTATTCTGTCCCTCAAAGCCTCATATTCATCACATCTAACCTGACTAAGATCTGCTGAGCACAAAACATTGTATCCATAATCTGTGTCAGGAAGGTTTTGAATGAAGCTTTACTTGATGATATAATTTCCCATTTTTGGGTGAGTTATCTTTTTAGAAACTCAGTTGTGGGAAAATGCAGGAAAAGCAGTTGGAGGGTTTACTGTACACATCACATAGCTCTTCCCGTTGAGCTATAGCAATAGCATGAGGTGGCGGGATCTGTCTACATGAGGTCACACCAGCAGGACTGATGGTATTCATTGGGGAACTTCAAACAGATGTTTGTATAGATTAGAGCATGTGGTGGACTCAGAAGGAAAAGGTCTGTCCCTAATTCAGTCTAGTCACTTTGACCCATACCTCCCGTTTTATTACACGTCATCTTTGGAACTGTAGCCATTAAATCACTCACAGATGGATCTTTACTTCTGCTACACCTTCTCAAGGGGGCCCCATCACACATTGCAGCATGACACTGGGAATAACATTACTATGGTTGGAGTTACTCATCTCAGCAATGAACAGGTCTTTGCAGTAACTCACCATTGCACTCCAAGAGGTGCTCTCTGAAGATATGTGCCTCATGTTGGTCCAAATGGGTCAATCTGAGAAGCTGGCATTTGAAAATGACCCAGGAGCTAACCCTTCACCTCTTTCAGAGTCAAACACTGTCTTTTATCTCCAATCAGTTTGATGTGCCCTCAACAGATACTCACTCTCTTGCCTGGCCGAGCTGCTCACAAGACCATAATGCTTAGCATTCATGTTCATTATGGTATAGGTTTTCACAGGGAGTGTGATACAAGACGAGTGAAGAATCCTATTCATGGGATGGATGCTCCTGGTCTTAGTGTGTACTATTCTTAGGGGCCAGTTATTACAAATTATCATATCAAGTTAGCATTTCCAATCAAAATTATGAAAATGACATCAGGACAACACTGATTGATTAATGGCTCCACACGATCACTCGTCTTCATCAGTGATTATTCTGAGCTGTAGCATGAAAGGCAACAAACAAGGGAAATGATTGTGAAAACTATTATTTGTACCTGCTTTCTAAACGGCATCAATAGAGAAAGATGCTTTCTGACCCTATCCTGTTGTGCTGTACGGGAAAAGGAGTACAAAAAATTGTGCCTTTATGGCTGTGGTTTTCAATCCTCTTCCTCGGGAACCACTTCTTTGCATGTCTCCCTTATCTGACACACTCATTTAAGTTCATGGAGCTCTTTCCTATTGAGCTGATGATCTGAATCAGTTTTGTAAATTAGGGTGACATGCAAAGTGTGCAGAGCTGTGGGTCCCCAAGAACAAGTTTGCTTTTATGGGTACAATAGTACAATAGTTTCTAACTGAGGCAGTAGTCAGATTTGAATGTTATCTACTTCCTTACTTTTTTTAAGTGCATAGTAAATAACAGCAGTAATACCAACCTTAGTAACCTTCCAGGAATATGTAAGGTTACATAGATATCTGCCAAAGTGATAAGATGTTGTGTCATGTGAACTTAAACATGAAGGAGAGCTGGGTTCAAGGGCTTAAAATCCAAGGTAGAGCTGGCAAAACAGTAGACCACCAGGAGATGCCGGGCAGAGATGCAGACCACAACAGCTGAGCAGGAGACTGCATTGAATCTGGTGGAACAGGCAACTCAGAGAAGACAACGATGATGGCCGTGAAGAAAAGTCTTCTTGGTTGTGATGGTCAAGAGTAGAAACGATGACCGAGGCTCGCTAACAAACACGATTTAGATCACGTTTAACAGGTTCTAAAATAAAAATGAAGTAAATCCACACTTTTTGCACTTGCCTTCAAAATCTACAAATGCTACGCGCATATCACATCACCCTTTGTAAAGAATTCCGTTTTGGGTGTTTACACGGAAACTGTAACAGTGCCATTTTCAAAAAAACTGCTTTTCAAAAATACGTGTTTTTAGTCACCAAAACACTATTGTCATGTAAACAAACAGTCAAAATTCATAAAAATTTGACATTCTTTGTCTGAAAATTCTTTGTCGTTTGTCTGGAGTGTGTGTATCTTAAAGTGTGACATCTACAGCACACCGGACATCCTAAAAAACATGGAAAGCATCAGCTGGATTCAGTTTTTGTGACCATTTACTTCTCTTCTGAAGATAAAGAGAATTTAAATACATCTGCTGCTGCTGCAAAAGTTTGAGAAGACAGCAGAAAGACAGTATATGGATACTTCACCCAAAAATGAATATTACTCGATTTACTCAAGCCATCCTTGGCCTACATGACTTTCTTCTTTCAGACAAATACAATCAGAGTTATATTTAAAAATGTCCAGGCTCTTCCAAGCTTTATAATGGCAGTGAATGGAGTTTAAGATTTTGGAGTCCGATAAAAGTTCATAAGCTCTGCTGAGAACATGCTGGTCTCACAGCCACCAAGTCTCCACTTGGCTTAAAGTCTATTGAAATCCTTCAACAGTTACAAATGCTAGTTTTGTACTTTTGATTTGTTACTGGCATTTTGTTGTGCTCCAACCACTGCAATTCTGTGTTTAAAAAGTTACCTTTCGTCAAAGCACTTGTCTACTTCAACCACTAGAATGCCACTCTTTTATGTACAGTTTACAAAGATGACAGATTGCAGTTTTACATATCGATTTTCTTTCTAACAAAAGTGCATTGTTAAGAGCTATGATAGATTTATGCACTTTTATTGAATCTCAAAACACATTTACATTCACTAACATTGTAGTGTACAGAGTGTGTAGTTCCAACATCTACCAGTAGGGTAGGTTTAATCAATCAAACATCCTGCACGGATTGCTCTTACATTTAGCCAATCTCACCACCTGCTACTACTCTAGTATTTAATGCTCATTTTCATAAACTAATCAGACTCCTATCTTGGAAATTATCTTAATTCTACATGTTTTCTTATTAAATATGTTGTTTCATGAAATGGTTTGCAACTAGTGTTTCATGTTGCCTTTATCGTTGTTCATTTTTTCTAACCCCGTTTTTTCTTTTGGCTCTACTCATTTTGCTCAGTTCTCATATCTCTTACGAAGCTAGTTAAAAGAGCCCATCCGCAATCATCAAATTCTTCTCGCTGGAACTGTTAGGTCAAGTTACATCAAAGAGATCAAGAAGGATCAAGCTCTTAAAAGGGACAGGCTCCAGCTCCCATCATCAGAAACAGGTGGAAGTCCTCATTCCAAGAACAAAGCAGAGATCGCCATCTATAAAACCTTTGTAATTCGCTAAGAAGTTTCTTTAACAGATTTCTTTAAAGTGGCACCCAGTTTTGGGGGCGGGCTGAGTTCAAGTACAACGTCTTGGTACGGTGTCAGGGTTAAGTGTGCATGACTGCATCTCAGGGTGTCGTTGAAGTCGCACTTGAATTTGACTCGCCATTTGATGGTATTAATCTACAAAGAGCCTGGGTATGATAATCCAGTAAAGCCCGAAGAATCCTAATCAGTAATACGGTATAAGATTCCATTTGGAAATCCTGCCATCATATTTCAGAGCATCAAATGGTGTAAGATGCGTACATCACAAAAGCAAGCAAACAACTTTTTTTCAGGTCTTTTTGGTGTGCTACATGCTCCATTAATGTGTTCTGCGTGCACTCCATTGAATCAGTAAACAACCTTGACCATAAACATAAGTCATGAGGTGCCATCTAGGAAGTGGACTTCAGTAGAGTAAGAAGAAGCAGGAGACATCTGTCAAACAGGCTCTCCTTTCGTAACCAGTGTGTCTCTATTGGTTGCAGATGATGCCCCATTTCATGAAGAAAGACTAACTACTTCAAGACTGTGCAGCTTTCCTTTCACGTACCCTGGCATGGAGAGATTATGGGAGTAAAGTTGACAGCTTGTATACTAGTTCAAATGGGAGATGACTAATTTGTTTGTATGGATAATATTGGATAATTTGTTTGTGTGGATGTGGGTATTTAGGAATGGAATCACACTTGGTTGATCTATGTCTAGGGTGGATAAAAAGGCAGGGGGACCTTTAAAGCGGCAGATCAAACCCTGTTTTTATTTAACCATTTGTCTGTTTGCATTAGTGATTTTTTGCAGAAGCCCCCTTTTTCTGACATATCTAAGTAAAACCACATCAAATGTGCTCCTGTGCTGTTAGCGAAACCAGTTCTGCACTCTACTGTATTTTCCAACGAAAAGTGTTTTGCTTGGCCTGTGCGTGGTTCTCTGCGTGTCTGTCTATGAAGTGATGTGGGCCCCTTTGAAACGACTCAGCTGAGCTCCAACAGAAGTGCCACACTTTTGACCTGTCATAGGTGGAACTAAGATGAGAGTGGAAAGTAAATGTTAGCTTCAGATGTGTTGATTGCATCTGCCACTTCCATCCGTCTTGATGGAATTGAATCTGAATTGTAAAATAGTATACTGCCTTGCATTTAAGTGTTTGCTAAATAAAACATTACATTGCTATTTTGCAATAAAAAAATCTAGAGACTGGAATATCAAAGAGGTTTGGGGGAGGGCTTGTTTGTCTTGGCCCTGTAAGCCACATAGCAACCTACTAGAGGAGCATATAACAATCACGACATGCTAAAAAACATGCAGAACGCCTTAACAAGCAAATAGCAAGTATTTCTACACTGTACTGTCAAGGAAGCAGTATTTGCATAAGCAAGCACCTCTTACCTTTTTCTTTGGAAAAACTTATTTACATGGAAGAGACTTATAAACACTAAGTGCAAATAGAATTAGATGTTATCTACACTAAATGCAATAAGTGGAGAAAAAAAAAGAAAATGTAAATAGTGTTTCCTATGTTGTTTAATACTAGTGGCAGGCACTGTTTGCATAAAAAGCTTCACGTGTCGCAGTCAAAAGGTGCATTCCAAATCGCTTACGTGTGCACTATTTTATGATGTGTTCTAGTATAAATATAGTAGTCAGCATCTGAAGTGGATCAAAAAAGTTCTGAAAATTTTTCCTAAGAAAAGAATGCATTTAACTTTTTAATTGAAACACCTCAGTTGCTGACTAATGTGAACAGTGCAATGAAAATTCTAAAAAGAAAAAGTGCACTTTAAATACCTGGATGTGAAATGTTGGACACTTCATGCACTCCAAGGCCACAGTTTTTAATCATGATGAGAAGGTCACCATGATCTTGCCAAGTAAGACATGGTACTGGATCAACATTACTGTCCAAAAATATAGACTTATCCCAATCCCTACCCCTAAACCCAACCCTTCCCAAAATGTATGCCTACAATCAGGGGGAAATAATAGCTGATTAACAAGGGTGTAGATGCATCTAACCTTGATTGTAAGTCTAAAATTGATATGTCCTGAAAAATTATCCCTCAAATCTGATTGGTTGATTGGAATGTTGTTGGAATCTTGTACTTGGTGAAACCACGCTCACCGGTTGGGGTACATAGTGCTTGTAAACGCATGGTGTATAGTGCTTCATTTGGGATGCAGTTAAAGTGTGCAAATAAATAATTGGCGATTTCAAATTTTCGAATATTAGGTGTGTCCCAAATCATGTACTTATGCACTATTCTGTGACGTTTTGTAGTGTGAATAGTGTGTGTTTCACTACACAAACGAAAACACATATCACATGACCATTCATTGGAGGTACAACCAAATATTTATAGTTGGTTCCCCACTATTTAGATGGCGGACGAAAATGCATAGTGTAAACAGGTCCTTAATTAGGTTGCATGAATGAGAAATGGGAAGTAAAAATGCGTTATTATAAGCAGTATTCTCTAAAATGGTAGAAGACCTAAGTCACAGGAAAAGAATAGTTGAGTATACTGTATGATGTTATTTTTGTTTTCTTTGCGCAAATTGTTGATCCACTGATGTCACATGGACTTTTTACTGTTGTTTTTACCACATTTCTGGATCTGGTATTATTTAAGTTATGTTGCTGTCTGTGGAGGGTCGGATGGCTCTCTGATATCATCAAAAATATCATAATTTGTGTCCTGAAGATGAAAGGTCTTAATGGGTTTGCAACAACATGAGGGTAATTAATGACAAAGGGTGAACTAAAGTGTGGAATGTTGGATATTTAATGCTATTTACTGTCCCAGTTTTAATCAGATAACAAATGGGGAGTGGCTATCAAACTTCAGAATCAGAATCAGAATTACTTTATTGAGTAAATAAACTTTATTCATCATTCATTTATGAATGACTAAATAATTCATACACTGCATTAGGACTGGGCGATATTTCGCATGCTATATTCATGCATGTCTAGTCAGTGAAGCCAGGTCCTTGATTAGAGGTTAAATGTCCATCACCTGTTTTTACATGGAGCAGCATTTTATGCACAGAGCTGTAAACCACTAATCAAAGGACCGGTTTTTGCTGATGAGATGCGCATAACAATAACATGCAACATATGAGCCTTACACTGTATGGTTGAGTATAGAGTGCATAAATAAATAGTGTATAAGTGCATAGTGTATAGTGATCACTTGGGATGCAGCTGTTGTCTTCATTTTTATATTGAGCTGACAAGAATAGAAAGAAGAAAGAAAAAAGAGAAGAAAGAGGAAAAGCAAATTCAAAGTCTGGTAACGTGCGTCAAAAGTACAATCGAGTGTTCAGCATTATTACAGCTCCCTGCCAGTAGTTGGACTGGTTTGGTGGGTGAAGTTAGTGCAAACAGCCTTCGACAACAAGACACTTAGTGTAAATAGACAGTCAATATAAGCATTTTCCCCATGAAAAGTCACATTTCCATCTCCATGTGACATTTCTGAATGCTTTTCTCAATGCCACAAAACCGGCAGCATTTGTATGTCTTCATAAGTCTACAGTCCATTGTCCCGTGCCAGTGAGATGTCATAGTCATAACTGCTGCTGGCACGTACCAGGCCTTTCTAAGAGCCTGGCACCTGCTTTGATGTTGTGCTATATGATGAAGCTCAGCTTGCACCAAACCGTGCCAGTTTCAACCAGCTCCCTGATGATGTGTCTTTCATCAGGATGACATCATTCCAGAGCCTGATTACTTTCCATCCATGTTTCCAGCTCTGGGAATGTACTTTTAGGTTCCTGGAATAAGCATCTCTGTTTTTGTGTTTGATAGAACATGCACATCTGAGCGCTTCCTTGATGTTACTCTTTGTTCAATCGGCGTTCAATCATCTTGGCATGGCGTCGCTCTGCAAAAAATCATCCTCTGAGGTATTTCAGAAAATCATCTGCTTGGAGTCTTGGTGTTATGTCCTTTCTCTTGATCTCTTTATTCTTGTATGAAAGAGAAAAATAACAGACAAGAACCTTTTAACATATTTTTCATAGCAATTAAATTAAATGGAAAGCTAATAGAAGTCTCAGATCATTCTCATGGCAGTAAACTCAAACGTGTCTCCTTTATTTTCAAGACAGAATATGATTTTCAAAAAATATAGACAATGTTTCCAACCGTAATAATTTATTCATTTGCAAATTTATGCTTTTGTCATTCACTTTTTATTTATTTTCTGTCTTGATTCTGAAGATTGTTTATTGTTTGATAATGGGAGCAATGATTCTCATTTTATGAAATGGACTGATATAGTTTATCACAGCTAGTTTTCATCTTAGACAGGGTATGAACTGTTGAAAAAAATTACTAAGTATTATTCGATAGTTTAAGCAGTTTACACAGATCTAAGAATGTCCACATAGACACCATCATCACTTATGTATACATGAGAATAATTACATTAAAATGTAAAAATCAAAACACCTACTCAGAAAAAAACAAGTGCACTGTAAATATATGGTAAATCTGTTTGGCTGAGAATCATTACAAGAGTGCCGATGTGGAACTTTTTACTGTTTTTAGTAAAGACGGTTCGTTTGTATATTAGGGATTTTTCAATTATGATTTCTGAATGGTGGGGAGTTCCTGCCCCAGGTGGAGGGGTTTAAGTATCTTGGGGTCTTGTTCACGAGTGAGGTAAGAACGACAGATGGATCGGGGCAGCTTCTGCAGTAATGCGGTCGATGTACCGGTCTGTCGTGGTGAAGAAGGAGCTGAGCAAAGCTCTCGATTTACCGGTCGATCTATATTCCTGGACGGCTTCCTGGGCATGTCCCACCGGAAGAAGGCCCCGGGGAAGACCTAGGACACGCTGGAGG
This sequence comes from Enteromius afrohamiltoni, assembly GCA_034779775.1. Taxonomy (NCBI): domain Eukaryota; kingdom Metazoa; phylum Chordata; class Actinopteri; order Cypriniformes; family Cyprinidae; genus Enteromius; species Enteromius afrohamiltoni. The sequence continues at coordinate 20,292,226 of JAUYWG010000033.1, forward strand.
GACTATGTCTCCCGGCTGGCCTGGGAACGCCTCGGTAGAGCTGGAGGAAGTGTCTGGGGAGAGGGAAGTCTGGGTGTCCCTGCTTAGACTGCTTCCCCCCAACCCAGCCCCAGATAAGTGGAAGAAGATGTAAGTATGTTTCTGAATGGTGACAACAAGTAATTTGTCACTGACTCATTTACTCAACTGATTCTTTAAAAAGAAGAAGAAAAATACTGATTATTTCAAGAATAGAGATCCACAATGGTTGGCTCTGCTCTGGCTTTGTTTAAAACTATTTTTGTTTGTGGAGAGCAAGTAGATGAAGTAACTTTCAATATGTCTAAATATAGTCTAAAATGTCTAAAACTACTCAAAAATAGCTTCTTGAAATGCTGTGTAAAAATCTAACTCTTATGTAATGTTCACTTATATGAACTAATTTCGACTTTAAAAGGTTAGTTCACCCAAAAATGCAAATTCTGTTATTAATTATTCACCCTCATGTCGTTCCAAACCATAAGACCTTTGTTCATTTTCGAAACACAAATTATGATATTTTGATGAATTCTGAGAGCTCTCTGACCCTGCATAAACAGCAATGATACTACCACATCAAAATTTACTAAGGAAATCGTTAAAATAATCCATGTGACATCAACGGTTCAACCGTAATTTTACAAAGCGAGATCATTTTTGTGCAAAGTAAACAAAAATAACGACTTGTCTCTTCTGCATCACCCTGGCGACATACCTAAACAACATATTCATGTTGTTATTTTAGTTTTCTTTGCGCCCCTAAAGTATTTTCGTAAAATTACGGTTAAACCACTGATGTCACATGAACTATCAGAGGGTCAGATAACTCTCAGTATTCATCAAAAATATCTTAATATGTGTTCTGAAGATTAATGATCTTGGTCTTACAGGTTTGGAACGACATGAGGGTGACTAATAAATGACAGAATTGTCATTTTTGGGTGAACTATCGCTTTAAGCAAGAAGTTGGTATTTGGTCCTTTTTTCTATGACGCTGGCAAACATAATCAGCTGGTTTTACATACATTTTATGTTAGCTGGAGTGCTGTTGTCAAAAAATAGAGAGACATACAAAATACCAAATTCCTATTTTACATATGTAAATACAGGGGAGCAAAAAAGTATTTAGTCTGCCACCAATTGTGCCAGTTCAGTCAGGAACTCTTAAGTTAAAAAGAAAATCATAGACAAACTTTAGTAACATTTTTTATTTGCATAATACGAAAGTAACATTTGGCGGTATGGCTCTCTTCCAGGTACCCTGTCCTTTCCATGAGTTCCATGAAAGCCAAGACAGGGAAGGAGGAGCCATTTTAGGGGCAACCCTCCTATTTTAAGAATAGTAGAGTAGCATAAACCCCTGGAACAGAGCATGCCACAATGACAACAGAATGACATTGTTTCATGTTAGACACAAAAGGAACAAGTGAAGATGGGAAAGGGGTGGGTTGTTAGCAGCATACAGAGGAAGCATCAAAGCTTACAGATGGAGCAGTGTTTAAATAAGGCACTCTGTTGTGATTTGCCAATAGAAAGCGTGTCTGATCAGCTTATGAGGGCCAAGTTTTAAATTTTCCCAATCAGCTAACAGCAGAGCTTGACTACGAGACCTGCCAGAACTAATGCAGAATGCTACATTTTTCCCACTTAGAAAGATGAGAGAGGCCTGTGTTTAATCATATGTATACCTCAACTATGAGAGACAAACAGCTTGGTGTGAAGAAATCAACTGTGAATTAGAAAATGGAAGACATACAAGACCACTGAAAATCTCCCTCAATCTGGGGCTCCATACAAGATCTCACCCTGTGGGGTCAAAATGATCATAAGAACTGTGAGCAAAAATCCCAGAACCACACGGGGGGATCTAGTGAATGACCTGCAGAGAGCTGGGACCAAAGTAACAAAGGCTACCATCAGTTACACACCCCGCCGCCAAGGACTCAATTCCTGCAATGCCAGACGTGTCCCTTGCTTCAGCCAGTACATGTCCAGACCCAACTGAAGTTTGCTAGAGAGCATTTGGATGATCCAGAAGAGGACTGGGAGAATGTAATCTGGTCAGATGAAACCAAAATAGAAGTTTTTGGTAAAAACTCAACTTGTCGTGTTTAGAGGAGAAAGAATTCTGAGTTGCATCCATAGAACACCATACCTACTGTGAAGCATGGGTGTGGAAACATCATGCTTTGGGGCTGTTTTTTCTGCAAAGCGACCAGAACAACTGATCCGTGTAAATGAAAGAATGAATGGGGCCATGTATCATAAGATTTTGAGTGAAAACCTCCTTCCATCAGCAAGGGCATTGAAGATGAAACGTTGCTGGGTCTTTCAGCATGACAATGATCCCAAACACACCGCCCGGGAAACGAAGGATTGGCTTCGTAAGACGCATCTCAAGGTCCTGGAGTGGCCTAGCCAGTCTCCAGATCTCAACCCCATCTTTGGAGGGTGTTGAAAGTCTGTGTTGCCCAGCGACAGCCCCAAAACATTACTGCTCTAGAGAAGATCTGCATGGAGGAATGGGCCAAAATACCAGCAACAGTGTGTGAAAACCTTGTGAAGACTTACAGAAAACCTTTGACCTCTGTCATTGCCAACTAAGGGTATATAACAAAGTATTGAGATTAAATTTTGTTATTGACCAAATATTTATTGACCTTATTTTCCACCATAATTTGCTAATAAATTCTTTTACAATCCTACAATGTGATTTCCTGGATTTTTTCCACATTTTGTCTCTTATAGTTGAAGTACACTAATGATGAAAATTACAGGCCTCTCTCATCTTTTGAAGTGGGAGAACTTGCACAATTGGTGGCTGACTAAATACCTTTATTATCCCAACTGTACATATTAATAATAATTTGTAATAGAAATAAATAAAGGTTTGCAACATTGTTTGCAACATTAGTTTAAAATCTCTTTATTTATATAAAATATGACTCTACTTTATTAATATAAAAAATACACTGGTCATGCAATGAAATGGGTTTATGAAATATGCAGATTTTTATGAAGAACAGTGAATCACTTCTGTTTGTCAGAAACATAATCTAAACATGCTTTGGTGCAGCCGGCATTTGAGCCATTTTCCCACAGGCTATGTGCACATCAGGCAGGTATAAAAGAAGTCAAACCAGATGAAGGATCTTCCTGGCCCTGAAATCATTACACCTTCAAAGGTAATTAACACATGGCTTTTGTTTTGTCCCGATGAGCCCCAGATTGTGAAGATACAGCTGTTCTCAGAAACGAACGACAGAGACAAAGAACAAGGTGTGCTTAGACCGGCTTTCATGTCAGCAGCAGGAGCTTGACCTTTGCCCCATCCCTGACCTCAAATCTATACTGTCAACGCATTTCTATGAGTGGGAAGCAAAAATGAACATGTGGAGTGGGGCCACGCCTGATGGACTGCTAAAATGTTGAATGAGACAAGCCACCTGGTGAAGTCCACTTTCAGAGATGATATTTCACCATCCGGAAGCAAAACAGCAACTATGCCATCTCTGTGAGTGAAAAAAATGTCCTCCAGTTTTGTTTCTTTTTTTGGATTGAATCAGCTTAATTAAGGCACATCTTATAACCACAAACGTAAAATAATCACAAAGTGATGTAGAGAGTGTAAACATCTAGTAGTACTATCTAGTAGTATTTTCTCCAATGGTCTCCTCCAGATGCTGTCAGAGAGAGAGAGACCAGCCAAGACAGTCCTGATAATGTAACATGGAATATTCATTACACTACATTATACACTTAATAATAAATATACATAACCTTTGTGACAAAATCTTTTACATTTGAAGTACATCACAGTAATTAGCTCTCTTGAAGCCACACAGGCCGATATTATGAACTCAGTATTACATCCTTCATTTCAAATTAGATCAATAATTTATGACTACAATTGATTTCAAACATTGGCTTATCAAACTTTTACAATTATTACAACATTATAATATTTTTGAGCTTGATAATTATAATATTTTAGTCCACAACACCATGCATGAATTTCAGAACTATAAACTAAACTCAAACTGGTTTCATACAAATATGTACCTTTGTGCACTTTTTGTGCAACACGTTTTTTACATGGAGCAATTCTCAAAGTGGATCCTCTAGCAAGTGCACCCAGCACACCAATACAACTGATGGAACGGTTTGCTTGACAGCAAGCTTAATGACAACACACACACACAGAGACTGAACTCTCAAGCAGGTGTTTGGTTCTCGGGGTCAGTAGCCTGTCTCAGAAGAGTGTTTGATGGCGGCGTTTTATTGTTCCAGAAGGTCAAGTTCTTCAAAGCTTTCTGTCAGCTCTCTACGGGGAGCGGGAGCTGCAGCTGTCAGCACACACTCTGCTTTTGTTTTTATATAAGAAGAGAAACAGGTCAAAGCCTCTCTAAAAATAAAAAAAGGTTTTATCGGCACAAAGTGAAAGATGTAATATTGTTTTTCTCTGCTTTATATTCTGTTTGAACTCGAAAGGACATGAGTAGGAAGCTTGTGTGGTTCTCTGTAATTAAGCTTTACCTTTTTTCTGGTTCAGAACGGTCCCAGAATGCTGTGTGAGAATCCAGAAAATACTCCATGCAAGTATGAAAAAGCAAATGCAAAAGTGTAACCAACACACTGCAAGCACGCAAGCATGTGATAGTTCACCAAAAGATTAAAATTCTGTCATCATTTACCTTCAAATTCTTCCAAACCTGTATGAGCTTCTATCTTCTGCTGAACAATATTGCAAACGGTTTTGTAGGTTTAGGGGTGGGTTAGTGTGGTCATTCATATAATTTACACTTCCTAAAATATGTTTTAATCACCATGAGATCGGTGTAAAAACTCACCACATTTTTAACAAAACACGCATATCGATTGGTAATCACAGTCATACGTAATTTCATAACACGACACACGCAATGCAACATTGTCATTATTTTTAATTTTTACCTTTAAAACGTAAATATATATTGAATAATGCTGAATAAAGTAATTTTTGTTTTGTTTGAGCACAAATTTTTTTTTTTAAATTTGTAAAATTATAGAACCACTAAAATGGATTATTTTAACAATGTCTTTGTTACGTTTTTGAGCCTTGATCATGGTAGTATCCTTGCTGTCTATAGGAGGTTCAGAGAGCGCTCAGAATTCAACAAAATTATCTTAATTTGTGTTCTTAAGATTAGGTCTTACAGTTTTGGAACGACATGGAGTAATTAAGTACATCATTTTCATTTTTGGGTGAACTATTTCTTTAACTACAACATTTGTCTCAAACTCCTAATTTACTGATTATTAATAGTTAGTTAGTAGAATTAAAGATGTAGAATGGTCATGCAGAATAGTGATTTGTAAGTATTAGTAAACAGGCAATATGTCAATGATAGGCATGCTAATAAGAAACAAGTTAGTAAGTAAAAGTGAGAATTGGCCCTGTGCTATGGTGTTACTTTTTACTATGCAATTATAGAGGTTAACTATAGAGATCAACACCATATAGGATACAGGCCTTTAAATCATTTGTGTTGGTTAATATTTTAACACAACAAATAAGAATACTAGAGTAGGGCTGCAGCTATCTAATGTTTTAGTAATCGAGTATTCTACTGAAAATTGCATTGATTAATCATTAGACTAGAACATGATGCTTTCAACGTTCAGTATTCAAACTAAAGTATCAAGTATATCCAAGCCATGGTATTGAAAAAAGTATTACGTATGTTTAATTGTAAAAGCCATGCACAACTTTTTTGACAGTAAACTCATTCCTTTGATAAGTAGCCGTGGTATAAGCTGATAAATATCCAGTGCGTTCACACTGTCTCAAAATTCTGCATTCTGACTGGTTGCCTATGAACTGCGTCATAGCTTATTACCATAAAGTTTACCTGATTTCAGCTCTCCTCTATGCTCTTGCTATCCATGACGCAGCACCTCTCGCCACAAGCTTACGTTTAAAATGAATAAATGCTACTTTGACACTCTCACCGGCGGTGGTGTGAACTTGCGGTAACGGCCCCTCCACATCCGTCGTGCAGTATTGCACTGAGCGTTGTGCTTTATCCCTTCCATAATTTCCATGATATTACGTCGCCTTCGTGGGTGACGTAAGCGTAAGTGCATTGTCACAGTAATCCAAAAATAATTGCGAAAAAAAGTGACTTAAAATTTAATAATAGAGGCTTAGAGGTAGAAGACTTTGCTTTGATAATTTTTGGTAATCGAGTTACTCGAGGAATCGTTTCAGCCCTATACTATTATTTACACTAAGAGTTTACTCACCTTCATGAACTTCACAGGAAATGGCCACAGATCAGGGCAACCAGTAGACAAGTCTCTCTAAACAAGCTGCAGTCAAGACCAGGTCTCAACCTCATTCCAACATCCACTTCTACATGGGAAGGTCCAGTGAAAGCCATAATACTGTAGGTCAACTCTAATTCTCAAGCATGCTAAAGGACTTTAAAGTAAACATACTATAAGTCTGGCACACTTGACTGACCACCCTGTAGGTCCCATGCAGACGCTCTTGCACTCACCCACACCCTTCCTCAAACATAACATCAATGCAAACTTTTTCCTCGCTGCCAGCAAACTGAAGAAGGCCTTTTTAATGCCGTTGCCAAGCATTTAGAGTTTCAAGTGGCAAAAAACACAGGCTTGAAAGGTCTGTGGTTTGTGTCTTTGATAGCTGGAATGTGCTATTGGACATCAGTGCAAAATGTCTCTGTTCAAATGCATCAAAGTCCTTGAATTTATTTTCCAGTTGCGTGCGCTTACGGAATAAGACTGACTTTTTGTAAATATATTGCAAAAAATGCAGCTGCTTTCAGCAAGTTCCACCACCATAACCTAATACTAAAATAATCTGCACATGTAATATTCGAATGAGCTCATCAGAAAGAAAAATCACATCAGAATTGTTTTTTCCTAGACATTAGTGATAAGTCCGGTGAACTGGTTCTTTTTGACAGTTTCTTTTAAATAACCACCAGTTTAATGTTCAACATGTTTAACTGAGTAAAAATGCTTGCTTTAAAGCAGTCTATTGTAAAAGCACTATATATATAGCAGACAAACTGCTTGTGCAAAAATCCACATTGCTATGAAGTAATGCTTTTAACTGTGGTTTTCTCATGTTTGCTTTATGCTTTTTTGGTAACACTTTTTTTTCAAGGACCAATTCTCACTGTAAACTAGCATGCATGCTAGCATATCAATGGTTTATTAGTAAGTTACTTATAAAGCACACATTAATGCAATATTCTGCATGACCATATTTGAAATACCTTAACCTTACCCCATACCTAAATGTAGCTATTAAATAGCTCACCCAAAAGAAAATTACGCCATAATCTACTTACCCCGAAGCATCCTTAGTGTATAGGGCTTTCAGTTTTTCAGTCTAAGTTTTCAAAAAATGTATCCTGGCTCTTCCAAGCTTGGTAATGCGGGTGGATAGTGGCCATTATTTTGAAGCTCCATAAATCAGATATGTCCGCAAGTACTTATTTGAGTTTTCCATGGTTGTTGACATTTCTGTCTTATTAACTGAGGGAATTGGGATCAGAGGAAGGTTAAGTTTAAAATAAAAATGTTTAAATGTAATATATGTTTCTCCTGGTTCTTATTTTAAATGGGTCATAAAAATATCAATAATTATCAATATCGACCGATATGAAACACTGATCTCGTGATAGTTTTCAGCCATATCGCCCAGTCCTACTTCTGACTCCATGTATGATGCAGCTTACGTCATACGTCTAGTCATAGGTCAGCCAAGAACCTGGATCTGGATCTCGCATAGAAATTTAGGTTATAATTTGTGAACTAGAAACATTTTTGTTAGAAAAACCCATTGATCTGCTTCAGAGGACATTTGGTAAACCACCAGAGGCTTATAGGTTAGTTTTTTTCTGATGCAGTAATTGCGGAAAGAGCCAGGATAAAAAAAGAAAGTAATATCTCATTTAGATGAATTAATGAAGCATATGTGAGCTGAATTAAATCTCCAGAGCTATGAAAGTGCAACCTCAGTGCTGGGAAATGTCAATTCTGGGTTAAAGGACATCTACTGCTCTCTTCTTATAGTTAGGAATGTTACACTTTGACTCTATGCTTTGAGGCTGTGTAGTCATATTGGAGCCATGTGGACTTTTCATGGTATACAATAAAGGACATGTTTGAAATTCCTTTGGCTGGTCCCAAAGAGTATAGATGCATCTGTTGAGGTTCATCAGTATCTTTGTCGTTAAATTTTACCGACAAATCACATGAAATTGATTAACGCGACAAACAAAAGTTTATTTAACAAAGTCATCACTTCGGTGGGCTGCATGTTACATTCTGGATCACACGCACAAACAATGAAAGAATGAAAGGGCCGTGTTCCCTTTGAGGGGTCCATGCCTCGGCCTCTCCTTTGATTGTTTTTCTTTTGTTTGCTGATTGGAGCTCATAGTCAGACAGCATCACACAGGAGGAGGAGCTGCAGTAGCAGTAAGGGGCTTTGGGCTCAAACAAACGCTGTCACTTTGATCATTTCCTACTGCTCTTTGATCTTTGCTAAAACACCCGAATTTATCTGATAATGATGTTCAATTGATTATATGGAGCGAGGGAGTTCTGGTTTTGTTTTATATTATTTGTCTTTTTCGTCTCTGCTTTCCAAAGAAGACCGTTGACACGCCATGTCGCCCCCTTTCTCTTTCTTCTTTTAAAATAAATAAAGACGTCAAACATCAAAGCCCTTCTTGGTTAATAAAAGAGGACCTCAAATATTTTCCATTATGTTTGACATGGTTTTGGGTTTCGCTATCCAGAACAACAACAACAAGAGGCCAGAATACGATGACATGCTTTTTTTGTTGTTGCTTAGTGTCTGTGTTGCAGAGATTGAGCAGACTAAACCATAGCTTGTTCTGCTTTGATGTCAGCGGCTCTAATTATTCAAAGGTAGTTTCTTTTGAGTGCGACTATGTGAGCACGACCTCCTTGGGCCAGAAAGAACCAGAGCGCTTCTTGAAGCATGTGAATGCATGAACACAAATGCTGCTGCTTTATTTACTGTGCGAGCCTCTCTCTTGATTGCAACCTTAAAAGAACAACGGCCAGCAATGGGATCTTTGTTCTTTGAAGTCAATTGTGTTCTATGGCCAACAATACCCCTGACCTCTGCCCTTCACAGATTACTTTGATGGTGAGTTTGAGCAGAAAGTACACTGTAAAGTGTAACTGAGAGTGAATAGATAGAGGGAAATGCACACCCACATTCACATGCTCGCAGACACAGTTTAGTACATCACAGAAGACCAGTGGTTAAGCAGTTGTTTTCCACCCTGTCTGGTCATTTGATGTTCTCGGCACATAGTGTTCTTTGCGTGTTCAGAATAGTTTTATATGAACTACCAGTTGAATCATTTGGCCTATATATACAGTGAGGTCAATACGTATTTGATCACCCTGTGTTTTTGCTAATTCTCTTACTTAGAAATCATGGAGGGGTCTACAATTTTCAGCATAGATGCATTTCCACTGTGAGAGACAGAATCTAAAAAGAAAAATCCAGAAATCATATTGTATGATATTTTAACAATTTATTTGGGAGTTACTGTGTCAAATAAGTATTTGATCACTTGCTTATCAGACCTGTTATTTTGCTTTTAAATAGTCCAGCTACATTCTGCTCACGATTTTAAATTAGTAGTACATGTTTTAGGTCGTTAGCTGTCATAAAGACACAAGAGACAAAATTGTAGACCTTCACAAAGCTGGAAAGAAAAAGAACTGTTGGAGCAATTGTTAGAAAATGGAAGAGGCTAATGATGACTGTCAATGCCCATCAGACTAGGGCCCCACAGAAGATCTCTCCTCGTGGGGCATCAAAGATGCTAAGAATGGTGAAGAATCAGCCCGAACTACATGCAATTCCTTGAAGAGAGCAGGGAGCAACGTTTCCAAGGTTATTATTAGTAAAACACTAAGACGTCATGGTTTAAAATCTTGCATCGCATGGAAGGTTCCCCTGCTTAAGTCAGCCCATGTCCAGGCCCGTCTGAAGTTTACCAGGGACCACCTGGATGATCCAGAGGAGTTATTGGAGAAAGTCCTGTGGTCAGAGGAAACCAAAGTAGAAAATTTTGGTCTTAACTCCATTCGCTGTGTTTTGAGGAAGATGAATGATGAGTATCATGCCAATAATACCATTTCTACTGTGAAGCATGAGGCTGGATGCATAATGCTCTGGAGTGTTTTTCTGCACAGGGGACAGGACGACTGCACTGTATTAAGGAGAGGATGAACGGGACCATGTATTGTGACATATTGGGCAAAAACCTTCTTCCCTCAGCCAGAGCATTAAAGATGGGTCGTAGCTGGGTCTTCCAACATGACAATGACCCAAAGCACACAGCCAGGAAAACTAAGGAGTGGCTCCGTAAGAAGCATATCGAGGTTCTGGAGTGGCCTAGCCAGTCTTCAGACCTAAATCCATTCGAAAATCTTTGGAGAGAGCTGAAAGTCCGTGTTGCTCAGCGACAGCCCCGAAACCTAGAAATCTGTATGGAGGAGTGGCCCAAAATCCCTCCTGCAGTGTGTGCAAACCAGGTGAAGAACTACAGGAACAATTTGACCTCTGCAATTGTTAATAAAGGTCTCCGTACCAAATTTTACAATGTTTTGACTTAAGTGATCAAATATTTATTTGACACAGTAATTCCCAAATAAATTGTTTAAAAAAATCATACAATGTGATGTTCCAGATTTTTTAGATTCTGTCTCTCACTCACAGTGGAAATGCACCTATGCTGAAAATGATAGACCCCTCCATGACGAGAACTTGCAAAATCACAGGGTGATCAAATACTGTAGACGAAGTCTTCAGGTAAATGCTGTTTATTAAATAAATAAGTTGATACAATGTCTACACTGTATCTTTTTATGGTATTTTAAATCATTACTTCCTCCAAACTGGAACTAAAATCATTCCTAGTTCCTGAGGTGTGAACATGCCAAAAGGTGGATGGTTCCACAATTAGTCTGGGTACTATTAAATGGCCGAATACTCTCTTTAAGTACAGTAATGCCCTCCAATAATGTTTGAAAGCATCCCAGGACAAACCTTGACAAAGTTAGTTGAGAAAAACCCAAAGCTTGCAGAGCTCATCTTTCCAGTTGTATTACTTCATAGTTTTGCTGACTTTATTATTATTACTGCACATTGGTGTGTGTGATCTGGTCTATTTCTATCCCATCGTGATCCACATTTCTTGGAGCTGCAAGCCTATCCAAGTACAATAACAGGAGTTCCAGCTTGCCTGAGAGTGAGAAATGGCGATTGAGACAACAGAGACAGAAAAACCATATCAACTGGGATTACTTCTTTGTTTCACTCAGTTAGAAACATTACAGATAAATCAGTCTACACAGCACAGACGAGAGCGCTGCGGCACTATCTGTCATATTCAGCCAGGAAGCAAGTGCAATCAGCAACATTCTTTACCTTAAATGCCTTTATGAGCTATCTGTGAGCTCACATGCTTTCGAATCATGTATTAGTCAGACAGGCAGATCAGCAGACAGCTGGAAATTTCCTCTCTCATATTTCCTCTCTGTTATAAAGGCATTACAATGATTAATACATCTTAGGCTACTGTATGTGGATATTGAGAGCACACAGTGAGAGAACAGACAGCACGCCACTGGTATTTTCGGTCATTATGAAAATTACCCTTGTCATGTCGTGTTAAATGAGAACAAAATATACCACACAGTCCAGAGAGAGACAAATGAAGATGTGCAGATTAAAGGTTTCAGGCTGGCACTACCCTGCTGTCCCAAACTGCAATTATGGTCATTCCTTTCCTCTGTACTTTCAGAAGGCTGTAGCATGTTTTTTAATGCAGGGAGAAAGTAAAAAAAAATAGACTTGTTGACAAGAGTTTGACTAATGTGCCCTGAAATAGTAAATGGCCAGGGATGTAATTTGAAAAATGCTTTTGTCATTCCTTCGATTTCTTTCAGCAGTGAGTGGGAACCAAACAAGTAGAACCAGAAGTACATAACAACACTGAATTTCTCAAGGTAAATTTGAATTTTGTGTTTGGGGTGAACCTTGATACACTGATAACAAAAAAATAACACCTTTTCTTTGATGCATTTGCATGTGTAGTTTTAAGACAGTTATACCCTGCCTAAAAATGAATAACAGTCAAGAAATGTTGAACTGAGAGTACATGTGAAAGGTGACTTTGTAACATACAGAAGAAAACCTAACACGCTTATTACTTGTATATTCAAAAAGGGCCATGTTGTCAGCATGGTTTGCTCTCATACTGTATTTTCACTAAAACTGTATTTTGATTTTTTAAGCAAAATGACTTTGAAATTAGGTCTTGTCTCAAAGTTTTGTTAGCTTTTGCTTAAAACTAGGAGCTGCCAGTGGGACAAGAGCCTTTTTGTTTAGCCTTTGAATATTAAGATTTTTCTTGTTTTAAATATAAACTAACAACATGTTAATATATATTTTTAAGGAGAAAAAAAATCTTAAGTCAGTTTGCTTCTCAAGTAAATGTATATTGAATCAAGAATGTTTAGACTGATACTAGAAACAAGTCAACAATATAAAGATTTTTTTTTGCAATGTACTCTGAGTGACCTCAAGGGGGAGTTCTCACAGCACAAGGATCTAATTGTCAATACATCGCAGAGCAAAGAGAAAGATTTTCTCAATTCATGTCTCTAACCTGCTGTTGTGTGATGTTTTAAATACTGTGTATAATTCTAAAATCATGTTCCAGTCAGACCAAGATCGGGATTCAGTCAGTCCGAGGAGTTCTAACGTGTCTCGCTGACATGTGTGTGCAGCTCCAAGAATATCTCTGTAGTTTCCGTGACGTATTTTGCATCCCTGTGCAGCTAAATGTCTCATTTCAAAATAATATATTTATTAGTAACCAATGCCACAGTTAAAGCGAATTGGATTTCTGAAGAACAAAATGAAGAACAATTCCCAGATAGAGAGGTCAGTTATCCTTTATGCTGAAGATTCCTTTCATGTCATGGAAAAGCGATGAATCTTTGTTGTATTTTATTACCAGTTGATGTTTGAAAGCACTCCTGAACTCTTTGAAGTGAGCGAGGGTCTGTTTCTTCTCTAGAGAGGTGTCATAGCATTATTGTTGGCATGTTGCCCCATTCTGATTGGATCTGAGCAGACAAAACACTCAAGCGTAGCCGATTTCCAAGACTTGTTTGTTAGCATAAAGAGTAAACATTAGCAAGTTAGCAGTTTAAGGGACAGTTCAACCTGATCCAAACCTGTATGAGTTTGCTGTACATTTCAAAGAATGTTGGAATCCAAACAGTTGCTGTAGCCATTGACTTCCAAAAAAGAACTACAGAAGACAATATATCTTATACTCTGTTCAGCAGAAGAAAGAATATCTAAAAGGTTTGAAACAGTGAGGGTGAGTAAATGATGACACAAAATTCTTTCTTGGGTAAACTGGCCCATTTACTAAATCTAGCAAACTCAAAATAGCTTTGTTTCACTTGACAACTTTTTGGAGGTTTATCCGTCCTCAGTAGTGCTTGTTAAGCTGAGCATAACTATTATTAATAGCTTTGAACAAACCCCAAACGGTCATCATGCTACTCATTCTGTCCACAGACATGAATAATACGTCAGATCATGAGAGATGTGCTATTATTTTTCTAAGCAATTGGGACTTGTGATTTTGTTTGGCATAATATTCGGAACCACCTTAGCAACCGCAAAACAATACACTAAAAACATTTAGAACATCATTGTGGCGGTGAATTTTGCACAAACACGTATGAAACATTTAGAGAAAACAGACACTTTCAATCTAATACCAAGTACTGTCAAGGCTAATATCACTATTATCAGCACCAAAAGTTTTAATAAATGGAATATTGTGTGTGTTTGTGTGTGGTATGAGGATAAAAATGAAAAATTCATTAGCAGCTTTGAATTTGCATTTGTTGATTTAGCAGATGCTTTTATCCGGAGCGACTAACAAATAAAGAATTCAAGCAATCTATCTTAAGGATGCAACACCACAAGAAGTGCTAGCAAAACGAAGTTTACATCTGTTTCTTGAATACTGTCAGGGGTTCATACCCGTAAGACCTCTGTTCATCTTCGGAACACAAATTGAAAGATTTTTGATAACATCAGAGAGCCGTCTTGTCCCTCCACAGACAGCAATACAACTGAAATGATCCCAGATCCAGAAACAGCACATGTGACATCAGGTGGATCATCTACAGTTTTGTGTTGATAGGTTTTGTGTCACAAGCTTTAACATATTTGACGTAATCAGCCTTGTTTACATCCGGGTGAAAGCACACACATGTATGTAATCTACAGTTGTTTATGCCCAGAGGGAAGCGTACACACACGTTGTGATAATATCTAAAATGACTGAAGGCGTAAGTCACAGGAGAAACATGTTAGAGTAAATTGTTATTTTTGTTTTCTTTGTGCAAAAAAAAAAAGATTTTTTGAGCCACGTAAGTTTCTGGATCTAGGATCATTTTAGTTGTGTTGCTGTCTATGGAGGGCCGGATGTGTCTCTGATCTAATCAAAAATATCTTAATTCGTGTCCCGAAGATGAACAAAAGCCTTCTGGGTTTGGAACGACATGAGGGTGGTGGTTTATTATATTTCTTTTTAAGTTTTGTAAGTATTTCTGGTCAACCTCCAAACTGTGGTCACCAACATCAAACCGTTTGTCTAGCAGGTTTGTGAGGATTTTCTAATGTTCCAACCGCTCAAAAAAATGAGGAAGTTCTTTTTTTTCTTCGTAAAATGGTTGTCTGATTCATGTGTCTTTTAACAATGCGTTTACAACTCTCATGTCTAAAAATAGCTAAAGAGAATGTTATGATTTTGTTTTGTCTTGGACTTGTAAACATGTTTACTACCAATATACTGTAGTATTGGGGGAAAAGGAGGCGATTTCCTTCCAGTAAACATTTGGAGTTATAATAAGTTGAAAAGACAGACTCAGTTGCTATTTGATGTGGTTCATTTTCCAACTGGAATGCATGCTGACGAGCCTTTTAAACCTCGTTGGTTTAATGAAGTGGTAATCTGTCTACATGGAAGATCACCCTTGTATCTAGAGTTCACAGTGTCAGCTGCACGGTTTACAAACTCCTCTGTGACACTAATAATGTTGTCTTGAAAATCCACATTTACGACTTGTTGGGTGAACTCCAAACTTGTGGTGTTCTCTCCCATGGATGTGTGCATGTTTGAGGCCCAACCACCATTCTCTTTGCAGTGTTGGGGAATAATTCACCAAAGAAGTGCTTTAATGCAACTATCCTAATGACATTTTTCAATAAAAATGACAGTAGCTCTACAGTTTTTTCTTCTAAAACACCTCACTGATACTAAGCAATGGGGATCCGACAGTGAAATTGCTTAATTGTTGTTAGTTACTTTTACAGTAATTTGAGTCAATTTCAGTTGACTGAAATAATATTTTGTCTGTAAAATGTTATATAAATGTTTTCGTCCAGCCAAAATAGCAACTGATTTTCGTTAACTTAGACTAATGCCGGGCACTAATAGACTAATTGAGCACACAATTTACGCACACCTAGGGAACAGATTTGATTTGTCATATGCTCCATATCTGTAAGCTAATTTACAGTAAAAAAAAATACAAATTAAACGAAACAAAATGGAATATAAAGGAAAGAAAGGTTGCTTGACTCCTTTCCCTTGTCCTCTATTTTGCCCCCTCATTGGTTGTAAGTCATCACCCATGTCATTTCAAAAATAACATTCAAAACACATTTCGCACTGCAGAAGTTGTGGACAGGCCCAGCTCTTTAGCATGTTAAATTTCTCACAGCATCAATGACACTGATGGCATCTTTGATAATATCCGTTCACTCTTGGCAAAATTAGGGCTAAAATTGTGGAGTGTGGAACCTAGATGTGATTTAAAAAAATAATTGTATGTTTGATGGACTAAATACACATACATAATCCGGTTGGATTTGTGCATAAACAAAAACAAAGAAAACGTGATTGAACACTTAAAAACAAATGTATTTGCGCATGCACCAAATGTGTCCATCTGCAGTGTAGTGTAGTTTGAAAGGCTTGTGTGCTAGACAAAGCATGAATGCAGGAAAAAAAAGCATATCTTGGCCTGTAGTGTTTGGTGGAAAATTCGGGAGGTGTTGATGAGTCTGTAGTGTGTTTTCAGTTCAAACTTTCTTCTTTGGCCTCTATCTCGAGGATGTCAAGGATCCTCCAACAGCAGTACCATGGACTGCCCCAACAGCATTAACATAGGCAGTGTGGAGGGGAGATTGAACACATGATGGTGGACGATGTGTTTGAAATGTTAAGTTAAGAAAACAATCCGTCTAATGGCTCTGTATTTATGTATTTTCTTTGGGCCTTTGAAGTGAGGGGCCACATTACATGCTGGCCTGAGTCTGCTCCCATCACACCACTGCGACTGCAACAACACAAGAGCACTTACTCTGACCTCTAGCTCTCAAGAGCCACTCCATTGATTTTCAAGCAGTGTTGGTTTCATCAAAGCAAAGGAAACAACTTGGGAAGATCATATGCGTCTCTGATGCCACAGGCAGCCTCTCATATTTTTAAGGTCTGCAGGCAAATTGATAGGAATGCAGATATAAATGAATAAAGACTTTGAAATAATGAAAATGTAATGACTGTTGCAATGTTGTGCAAACAGTATTATGCGATAAAAGCTTTGAGAGAGTTTATTGTTATTACCGTTTACTCTTCAGTTAGGAAATGACGTTTTATATTTAGGGTTACTTACTTTTATAGTGTGGTGAAAAATGCTACAATAAGCAGTAATGATGTAATGCTTATGACTTTCTTCTGAGGGATGCTGAGGATCAAAGGATGGTGCATTTGTTTTTAAAGTATACTACAATCAATATACTAACAGTTTACTTGTAAGTTTACTATTTCAATACTTATTTTGCCTAAGCTTTTAGTTTATAAAAGAATACACTGTGTGCGCAACTAATTTACATGAAGTTTTCCTCAGTGGATTACTTTTTTTTTGTATCGCAAAGAAAACAAAAATAACATAATTTACGCTATCCATTTTTCTCCTGTGACTTATGTGTTCCGCCATTTTAGAGAGCAAACGTACGCTTTCTTTTAGGCGTAAACAACCGCAGATTATTGCGCAGATGCGCATGCTTTCATACGGATGTAAACAAGGCTGATTACGTCAAATACATTAAAGCTTGCGTATATGGTGCGTTGTGATACTCTCTAAAATGCTGGAATACATAAGTCACGGGAGAAGAATGGATAGAGTAAATTTTGTTATTTTTGTTTTCTTTGCGCAGAAAAAAAGTATTCTTCTTGCATCGCTAGGCTGAGCCACTGATGTCACATGGACTGTTTCTGGGATCAATTCCAGTTGTATTGCTGTCTATGGCTCTCTGAAATCATCAAAAATGTCTTAATTTGTTTTCCAAAGATAAATGATGGTCTTATGGGTTTGGAACGACATGAGAGTGATTAATTAATGACTATAATTACTGATGATTTTCATTTTTGGGTGAACTTACCCTTTAAGATTATTTACAATAGAACAGCACAACCCAGATATTCGAATATAATGAATATAATCTCATCGTAAAGTCTGTTCTTTAAATTATTTGGTGTAAACTGTTTAATGTTCAGTGCCAAACCCATGAGAACACACAATTCATTGTTTCCAGAGCTGGCAATGATAGACGATTGAGTCACTAACTCAGTAGGCAACTGACTTAATGAGACTGATAATGTTCATGCTTTGACAGACATGGACCGGTGTATCAACTGCATGAATGAAGATGTAAATAAATAAACGCTGATGGTTGCAAATGGTTACAAAGAGCCTAAAATTAACACTTATCCAGTGCCAAATGGGAGTGAAAAATAGTTGGTGAATATATGAATTAAGCTTTTAAACTTTTTTGATTGTTATTAATTCTAACACTGTTTGAGAATGAGATATGTTCAGAGTTGTATATCTGCAATTAGATGTAGTTCGCCAATGTTATGCATCTTGAAATAAGGCCGGTAAAAAAATATGTACTGCTGGAACATTGTCTCACAAACATTTTGATATGCAAGTATTTTTTTAAGTAGTTTTATTGTAACTTTGGAAAATTAAACGAAGCCTCAGTATTTCTCAGCATTGCATTGGAATCATTGAATTCCATTGAATATCAATAGAATGTGTGATGAATGTACAAGTTCAAGCTGAGGTCACGAACGGCAAACCAATTACCCTTTTTATCACTCAGATCCTTTTTCCAAATTTAAAGAATTTCAAGGACTTTTTTCACTCCAAAACAGGTGGGAGGTGCTGTGAAAAAAACACAATTGTTCTGTTTTAGGAGAGGTTTGTATTCTCCCTGGTTTATGTGTCTATGCTGTGGGGTTGCAGATTATTATGGTTCCTTGTAGTTTCTGTGTGGTTGTCTGTGTTCTGTGGGCCACCTGTGGGTTGCGTGATTGCATTTGAGGATGGCTGTTCTGTTAGCGGAGTTAAACAGGCACAGTCACGAGCTCTCCCTGACGCCACCGGCACAAGCGTCTCTGTCTCACTGTGCTTTCACATATACTCACACACACACATTATACAATACCTTGCTAAGAATATGTACAAACATTTACGCAAACACACTGCACACAAACACTCACACACTTTGACACACTTATGACTGCCAGATGGGAGAAAAGACCTTTGCTCCAGTAAGTTGAACCTATTGTGGCCTCTTCCCGTTAAAATTGAGATCTTGAATGCCTGATAATAAGGAATGCTTGAACTACATCACTTTCCTCACTAGCATAGGTTGGCATTGTGCGTCTCAAAGCTGTCAGAATCTCACATTTGATAAACACAACCAAAAATCTATTTATTACCTAAATACGATATGATGCTATTAAAAACCTTTGCATGTTGTCCAAGACCGCATTTTTATTTGTAATATGTGGCTATCCAATCCTTTTATAGCTGCCCTTTATGGTTCTGGATTTATTTCAGAGAGTGGGCATCTATATAAAAGCATTTTATGACATTCCAATTTGTTGAAAGTACCAACATGAAAATTTAGTGCAAAAAGCAAACATTAAATAAGTGAATTATTACTCTCTAAAATCCGTCAGTCACATGCACTTGTTAGCATAAATAGGAATCACACACTAATACTGCCTTAGAAACTGGAACTGTTTTCAAACATCATCTTTAAAGTCATGTTCTTTTCCCTGATGGAGTCAGAATGAGTCTGATGGATGAAGAGCATAATGAGGAACAGAGTGTAAACAGTACAGCATGATGTTAAAAAGAGGGGGGAAACGGAAAGAGATCAAACAGCCTGTGTAATTCTACTTTGATGTCTTTGCCCCTTGCTCAATCTTATAGTGGTTGGGCTTTATTAGAATATTCCACAATGAGGTCTAGGCTCCATAGTCTGCCAAAGTTTCAGCGTGCTTGTAGGTCTTATCTATGCATCCTGGAAGTCCGAAATTGGATTTGATTTACTAGATCAGTACTGTTCTAACCTGAGGAGATCGATTGCTGTTAGTGGTAATAGGAGTCATTCAACATTTCACCACATTCTCACATAAACACTAGCTTGGAAGAACTAGTCTGTTGGGGTTTTAACAAAAGCATAGCTATATAAAAATGATAATGAGTTGCTGCAGAATATGTGGGTATATGTTTATTTCTATGCATGAGTCCACAGTGTGATGTCAGACTATCTAGTCTATTGGCACACGATTCGTTTCACAATATGTCATGTGACATGACTTCGCATGAGTAAGGTGACGCACTCCCGGATACCAATCCTCTGAACGTGTGGTTCGACAAAACAGCTCAAGTCCATGTATAAGGATGTTTAAATAGCATAGTTACATCATCGAATGTGTTTCTAAACAACTTGTTCTGTCATTAATTACTCACCCCCAAAACCAAAAAGACCTTTGTCCATCTTCAGAACACTAATTAATATATACCACAAGCAAGGTCCAGAAACGTAGTAATGATTTCAGTAAAATAGTCTATGTGAAATCAGGAGTTCAGTGTTATAGGAGACTACATAATTATTTTTGCTTTCTTTATTTTAGCTCACAAAGAAAAATTCTAGTTTTGTAAAATTACGGTTGAACTATGGATGGTACGTTGACTATTTTACCAACGTCCTTGGTAGGATGCTTGCCTTCTATGGGAGGGTCAGCTCTCAGATTTATTAAAAAATATCTTCCGAAGATGAAAAAAGTTTTGGGGTTTGTTACGACATGAGGGTAAGTAATTAATACTTAATACTTAATACTAAATACTTGCAAAAATGCTGCAATATGTGCCTGTACCAATGTAATAAAAAAGTGTCCACAGTTACATATTGAACGTATTTTAGCGCCACTCACTTTGAAACTGCTACAAAATATGCAATAAGGCAAGTAATATTGTGCTGTAGAAATGTCTCCATAAGTACATAGTTTCAATGATCCAGGTATTTGTGTAGAAGAATAATTTCTTATAGAGGTACAATCTAAACTGAGCTGAGCTATACTGTACGATGATATAATAAATGTAGGCTTTTTAGCTCAAGACAACTTTGCGTGCGTCTGAAAAAATGAACTGAATTTTGGCATTCATTGGCAAGTTACACATAGATACGAGATACTGGACTGCCTTATGGAAAATACAGGTCGTTCACATGAGAGGGAGTTGCAGTATTTTTTAGCCTCACATCAGCAGAGTCTGGGTACAAAGTGGCCCTGACACACCAAGCTAATACATGACGCTGGATGGCCACGTCCATTCTGCACCAGAGTAAAACTTATTTTTTCATGTACTGGTTTGCCATCTGAACAACTAATCAGAATTATCAGATGGTCCAACTGACTGACAAGCTCAGATGCTGATGTCGAGGATGAATTTTAGCCGACTGTGCCGAACACACTAAAAAACGTAATTGGCCAGCAAACAAAACCTACCTAATGGCCAAACGTCGGTTAAAGGGTATGGTTTTGCTCAAGGTTGGTCCTGCAGTTGGCACTGTCAGTGAGGGGAAGGTTAGGTTTCCAAGGGGGAAATGAGATTTACTGATCATGATATTCTAGGCGATATGTTCACAGATAGCAGAAACTGAAGGTATCTGAACCTAACCTGGAACGCTCACCGCTTGCAGAATTTACCTCCAACTTGCCCCAACACAAACTCAACAGAACAGTGGCCCGCCATCCAAGAGCAGGATTGGACAGCCCTGTAGTAATGTGACCGATAAAGCTTTCACAATGGGTTAATGAACAGGAGTGAGCTGTTTGGAAAATGCACACATAATAGAAGAAAGGCAGAGGAAGGATCGAGAGGCCAGATTGATGCACAAAGACTCAGAAGGTGTGAAAGATTGTATTAGTCTAAAGAGATCTCTAATGGCCTTTGATCCGAGAAGCTGGGAGAGGCTCCTACATAAGACAAGCAGTACAGAAAATGGAATGGATGGATAGTCTCTAATGAGTAGAGCAGAGGAGAGGGTTTAAAAGGAATGATGGCAACTTTGTTCTGATTTAATGTTTAAGATGTAGAGAGAGATAGAGAAGAATGGTGTCATTGCTGGATGCCTTATTGCTTGATTCCAGAGAAATGCAAGTAATGACTAACTTATTTTAGTGTAAAAAAACATGCATTATTTGTTCATTTTAGCTTTGTTAAAGGCTATTTTCAGATCTGTCAAAACTCACTTAGTCCTCATCCAGGAATGCGTGTAAACACGCAAATGCAATGCATATTACTCAGAGCAAGTGTAAGTAACATTGGTACTGAGCGGACACATGGTGCATGAGTCCACGGGACAGACAGTTTAGTCTCCATGATGATCAAAGCCAGGAAAAGGGTGGAAACATGAGGGTGCAGAAGGAGACACACTCTTTGACTAAATGTAAACCACAAGTGAGTCAATGGCATTCTTTATAACACACAAGATGAAGGAAAGAAAAAGAAACAAAACAGGATGAAGGACACAAAACATCAAACTTACTGTACAGCCATTTGAAAAAAGGGCTGGGTTGCTCACTCTTCTGTAATTAGACCTTTCACATTGGTTTTGGGTGAATTAAAAACAACTATTGCAACTCTGACACAAACCTTTTTTATATGTCTCTTCAGCTTGTGGTGAGGGATGAAAGGAGAATCTCCAGACCAAGTTCTCCTGAAAAGTCCATCCAGCTCTGTTCTTTTACCCGTGCCCCTCGTGTCATGTAACTGTTAATGAAGAGAGACAACAAAGAGACTTCTCCAAAGGGAACCCAGCTGACTCCACATTCTTTGAGGTAATGGCAGAGCAAACCCTAGCGCAACTTGATGTTGTGTAAAAATATTCTTCTGCTTCTTTTGTTAAAGCAGTTCTGTTCAGACTCTCCCTGTGTCTTCGCTTGTTGTCAAGCAAACAGCTGAGCTCACATTTGTTTCTGCAGTTCTTTCTTTAATCTCATCTCATTTGTCAGAAGTGCCAAGGCTTCTGCTGACAGAGAACTTGGAATGACAATCATATTCAAGTATTTCACTGAGTGAAAATCTGTTGACAGTAGTTCAGACCAGGGGACTGCAAGGCATTAGCTGTGGTTCCGTGGTTTCTCCCTCAAAGTAATGCTCCGGGGCAGCTTTCTGAGTTCAATCACAGCTTGTGCCGCTTCCAAGGGTACGTTTGAAATGACAAAGATACGCTGACGTCAGGACCTGATGTTTTGCTTGAAAAACAAAGCTGAAAAATAATGATACAATAGGACAGAGCCCACTGGTTTTCTAAGAACAACAGTTTTTCTCTTGGCTAATGTGTCCTTTTTTCATCCACCAGACATCTTGTCTTCCTAATGAGGAGTGATGTTCCTCATCTTCAAAGGACCTTATGATGTATAATTAATAACAGAAATCAGTAAATTGACAGTATAGAAAAGCAGCCTGTTGTAGTCCCCCTCAATAATCTTTGGCACTTGATTAAATTGATTTACATTGTAAAAAGGTTTAAGTAGAAGTTCTTACAACCACATGCACCAAATTGTTCTACTCAAATGGGCATTATAAAGACTGAAACTTGCAGAACATTTACTCTTAGTTGGTCAGTTCCATGGGTATATGTAAAAAAAAAAAAGAGTTCAGTAAACGCACATTTGTTGTATGTAACAGACCACCTGTAACTGCAATGACGAGTGGAACAGGACTTAATTTTCCGCCACAACATGCCTCTATAAACTTTGCCAGCTCTGTTTATCTCTTGGAGCTTAGGATAGAGAACACGGATGGAAAAGGTTTTGTTGCTATTTTTAGCTCAACATTCCTCTGTCTGTTTTCTTGTCATTATCAGGATCATTAGATGCCAGATTTCGCCTCTTTGCTTCCAATTGTCTTTACGGACATGTGCGAGTCTTCCACATTAATAATATGGAATCTGCTGCATATGAACATGTGAGTAATGGATGTAAAGGTTGTTTTCTCATCCTCCACCGCAAGGTTGCATTGGATATATACAAATTGAGGAGACATCAAAGCCATGGACAAAACCCCTTCAATCCCTAGAGCTTCTCTGTATAGGCCATAGCAAGCTGTTAGTGTCATGTTGCTGCTCTCTATGTGGGTGGTCTTTGTGAGAGCGCATTTCATTCCTCGGTGAACATTTGTTATATTTTGTGCATGAGAAAAAAGATGCTATTCATCTACAAAATTTAAATTTGATGTAGGTAAGAAATGCAGGTACAACTTTGCATTTGAAAAGTCACATTTGAATTTTCGATTTTTTTCTTTAAAAAGGTTCATGTGCAATTCAATTCTAAAATGTTTGGATTAAGGATTGTTAAAAGAGGGATTGACAAAAGTACAGCTAAGAGAGCAGAGGTTACTCACAGGAAATTGTCTTAGGATTTTTTTACAGTTCAATAAGCAGGTGCACAGCCTGCATCCTGAGCACTGGAATCTCCCCTGAGTTATAGCATCATCATCTCAGGATGCCAGGAAAGTTAACTATAAATAGATTTGAAACCCAACGGATGCCCTCTTACCATGAGCTGTTCTAAGGAAATGTGCATCGTTCATGCTAATTTCCGATGTCTGTGACCTCATCAGCATTTGATATTGGAGAGTTGGACGATTGAGAGAGCTTTGATCAACTTGGCCAAAAATAGAACTCACTTATCTGGCTTGTCCAATGAGGGTCTACTTCAAGCTTTGGGCAGTGTTGATGTGTGAGTGAGATAAATACAGGACAAAGTTAAAAAAGGTGAATGAAAGACATTCACAGATGTGGCCAGAAAAACTATGGCCTTGTTTTGTCTCTCCATTCAAGCTTATCTTTCACCATTTAGCTGGACCACGAGAATAATTACTCTCTTCAAAGTGAATCCCTGACCGTGACACTGTCCCCAGATGCTAAAACACAGTCAACATCACTTTTGGCCCTGAAACAACATTTCTCAGCTCATGCACTGTGAGCTAACATAAACTAACAATGAATGGAATTTTTAGCATTTCTAGCATCAGTGCAGTGTGGCATGAAAGCGATCAGTCTGTGGCTCTGCTGAGGAACTATTAAGCTCATCTGGATTGTTGGACTGACTGTATCTTATCTTTATAAGATACAGTCTTATATATACTATACTGTAGATCACACATGGGGTTGAATTCAGACATGTTGGCTGGTCAATCAAGCAAACTACTTGGAAGTGGTTTTGTGCAATTGCTAAGGTCCTACTGCAAAGGGAAACCATCAACTTCAAGCAGTAAGTAGGAAGTATTCTGTGCCACTCCAGTCTTCCTCCAGACCCTAGACCTTAATTTCCAAATTAAATGCAAAATGTACTTTTATCTGACAAGAGGACTTTGGACACCCTAGCAACAGTCTAGTTATTTTCCTCCTTAGCAAAGGTAAGATGCTTCTGACGTTATTTCTGTTTGAGAAGTGACTTGGTAGTCCTTTTCCTGAAGACGTTCGAGCAGATGACTCTTGATGCACTGAATCCAGCTTGAGCTCTCCCAAGTGTTTAAATCGACTTTTCTTGACAGTATTCTCAAGCTTGCAGTCATCCCCGTTGCTTGAACACCTTTTTCTACCCATTTTCCTCCCAGTCAATTTTGTATTTAATATGCTTTGATACAGCACTCTGTAAACAGCCAGCCCTTTCATTAATGACCTTCTCTGACTTAAACTCTTTGTTGGAGGCTATCACTGATTGTCTTCTTGACCACAGCCAAGTCAGCAGTGTTTCTCATTATTATGGTTTCAAATAACAAGATATACCAGTGATTTGTACCTGTAGGGATGGCAATTTAATGAAACTCAATTTTTCTAAATTCTAATACTTTGAGATTGTGATACTCTAATCATCAAAATTAAAACAAAAAACCTTTTGAAATATTTTATTTTACATGTGATTAATTCGTTTTTTAGTTTTTACTTTTTGTAATGAGTAACTAAAATAAATAAACTTTTTCACAATATTCAATTTTTTTTAGATAAACCTGTATATTACAAAAATATATTTAAAAAATACAGTTAATTACACTCCTCGATTCTTACTGGTAAGCCGCTGTTTTATTCACAGTACAGCATGACACCCAATAATTCTGTGAATCACTGCGCAACACCCTTAGCAATAATCAGTAATATTGCAAAACTGTTTCATGAATCATGCAATTCGGCAGAATTAACTGTTTGTTATTTATTTATTTAAGCATGAGTGCACCCTGCTGGAGTGATATTGCATCTTTCATCTTTAATTTTGAGACCACAACCTTCACTGTCTAATAAACATAGAGAGTTTTCTATTTGAGATTCTGTAGTTGTTTCAAAATGTCAGTTTACACTTAGTTTTAGACCTTCGGTTGCATACTCGCGCTGTGCCTTGTGCCTGTGACTTGTCTGCTTTATATATAACTACACACACACATATATATATATATATATATATATATATATATATATCCAAACACACAGGTATATATTCACATATACATACATGTACACTTACACACATACATGTTTTCTAGTATGCCATTTAACATCAAAGCAAGCTGTTTAAAACATCTGAGTTTCTGCCGAAGAAAGCAGCTTTCTTGACCATGTGCAGGCTTTTAAAGAGAGTGCACAGAACTGAATTTTCTAAAAAAAAAAAAAGTAGTCTGTTTTGTGCTTTCTAATTCTCACTCACATCAAGTTATACCCCCTATAGATAAAATTAGCATTTTCCAAAAGTAAAGCCTCTCTCTCTCAACAGCTTTATTCTGAAGAGACTGTTAAGTGGTTGTTTATTTGCTCAAGGATGCAATCAGAAGGCAAGAGCCTCCAAACCTCGGTAGTTCAAACTCCTCCTCTCTCAAGCCGTATCTTTTCCATTCTCCTCTACCCTTTCCCTTTCACAATCTCTTTCCCCACCCACCTCTTTCTTTGAGTTTGATCACTATCCAAAGCCTCCATGTGACCATTCCTGACCTAGGTTCTCTTCTGATGTGGTTGACGTGATCCTGAAGTTTAATGTCTAATGAGTAGATTTCCATGATTAGGCCTCTAAAAATAAACTTGCCATCCCCTCACCTAAAGGCCTGTTGGGGGCCCACTATTCAATAGGAAAGTGTGTGCAGTTGTGGAGGAGAAAAACAACATGCTAATAATTTAGGCTTTTAAGTTGTGGTCTGATTCATGAAATTCCACCAGTCAAAAACAAAGTAAACAACCTTACACATGTGGCTACAATATTGAGATGAGAATAAGAGATTTAGAACCTGTCCTCACCTTACCACGCATATGTAGACTAAGAAGAAATCTCACATTGCACCGTGTCAAAAACTTCTGTCAGTGGGTCCAGAATGCATTTTATAGCATTTTGTGTGAAAGTTACGGGTCTGTTTATGTTTACGCGACTGCAATGCTGGACAGTTGGTTGAAGCTTTGAGATGGCTTCATTACACTTGCTTAACTCTTTGAGCTAATTTGCACACCCGCTCTTTATTCAACAAGTCTCTGTTTTGTATATGTCTCCTGACTCATATCGCTCCAGGAAACTGTTAACATGGGCTTGGTCCTCTCTAAAAACAACACCTCCTCTTTTCTCCACAAAGAAGAAGCGCCTTGTTTTTCAAGTGGTGGTTTTCTGAAGCCGCACCATTTGATGTGGGCTTCCCTTAATCGCACAACACGCTCTCTAAACATGAAATGCATTAATTTTCTCCCAGACATTTTCCTGTCGCTGCTTTTGAACATTGTTGTGCAGTCTTAATATAGAGCGAGGGACAAGACAATAAGGGAGACTCAAATGAAGTTATTATTTTTGATTGGGTGCATCTACCACTTAGTACTACAAAGGGACAGTGAACCTCTAATCCGAGATGGGACGCAAGCACTTTGTAGTCTTAATATCTTTCTTCCTTTCTGTCCACATCACTGGTTTATGGGTGCTGCGTTAGTATTAAACTAGGGCCTTGGAAAGAAGCCTACCATTAAGATTGAAATGTTGTGCTCTTTGAGGTCTGGACTTTTAATTACAAGCTTGGCCCGGATGGAGGAGCGTCTCTGTCGTCGGACTGAATAGAGGGCTTGCACAACATTGGTTGGCAACCTGGTGCCAGCATTAAAGCGGGAAACCAGCCCTATGGGCGGACAACAGACACGGATGCCTTTTACAAGGATGCATGCTAGAGTCTTCCCTGAGAGATCAATGAAAAAAATAAAAAAGGTCTGAAAAATGTTTCTTTTTGTTATTATTGACTTACTACTGTACATACTTTGTTGTTCCAAACACAAAATTAGATGTTTAGCAGAATGTCCCAGGTATTGTTGGGGAAAGTTTAAAAACTGATTGTTGGGGAAACATTTAAAAGTAATGCATTACAGTTATTTTTTAATCGTTACGTTACGGCAACTTGTTCCAGGAGATCCTGCTTACAATGTAGTCCCCTGCGAGATGTGCAAATAATTATTCACTAAACCTTCTGCCATCCAAACTTCTTGTAAATTCACCCTGAAAATGTTCAATCAGCCAATTACAGATCTTTTATACTCCTTATAATCCTTTCCAGCAGCCTCTTTGGGAACTCTATTTTAGATTTTAATTTGTTTTGTTTTAGGGGAACTCTTTAGCTGTACCCTGGATCCTTTGATGTTGTTGCCTGGGTGCTACTGGACAAAAGAGTCTCCCATCAGCTGGACTTAAGGGCAGGGGGAGCTGGTTAAGAGACAAGAGAGGACACACTGCGAAATAAAGAATCAAAGCAATACCAACAGGCCTTGAGGGGGCGGAGGACTCTGTGTGAGACTAAACTTTGCGTCCCATCTTAAATCTGACAAGGGGTTCGCATGATGCCTTTGTTATTTTATGCTCTTTGTTTGCCGCTTGTCTTTGTATGCGAGTGGGAGCGAGTTTTGTTTATATATGTAGGCGTAATATACACAAATAGATTCCTACTCACAAGTAGGTGATGTGAAAGCTCAGCAGATGGCAATTTGAGAGGTGGGATCCCTCTTGCTTGGCAAGTTGAATTTGGCGGAGCTGGCATGGCAGTTACTTTAGGGACAAACCTCATTAAACCTGGAGCCATTTACGGTTGTAGTTTCTCAGTGTTGAATAGTAATCACCAAGGTGCAGACATGATCTTTTATGGAGAACTTCAAAGCGATGACAGTTACGCATTTTTTGAATTGTGTTAAAAAGAGGTTAAACTCAACAATAGATGTAGTATCAACACTATCCAAAAATAACTGCAAACTACACAGAGCTAAGGTTTGACAAACCTAATCCTGTTCGTATGAAACAAAAAAGTCACATTGTCTTCTGAGGTGTGTATCCCGAGTTAATTTACATAAAAATTACCAATAATTTGACACTTCAACAGAACACAACCCTTTACCACTAACAGTGCTTTTACAGATTTATGGTTCAATAAAGGTCCTTTTAAAGTGGAAAACTCTGCTAATGCTGTTAGATAAAAAAAAATACAAAAAAAAACACCTGTGGTTTGCCAGGTGATTTTCCACAGTAATTAGCAGATCAAAGTATGATGTTCCTCTGAAGTCCACTCAGTGTGTTCTAGTATATGTATTGGTTTCTCCACATACTGAAGAGTGCACTGTCTTGTCCGCTATACATGGAAATGGAAATAGAGGTTGTACACAGGTGCAAAGAGTAAACAGTCACATGATGTTAACAGCTGACCAAATTCCAGTCAGGATATTTGCCCATGTGGACACACGAAGAGCTTATTGGATGTATTTACCGTTAACAAAGAGGAAACAGAAAATACACTTCAAGAGAAGTCAGGAAACCTATAGCCCAATATTACTATATATTATTATTATAGTATTAATTTTTCACAGGTGTTTTATTCATAATTTATATTACGCATTTGATTGTGTTGAGTTTTAAGGTTAAAAGTGTGTCTCTATGGTAAAATTTTGTCTTAACCCACCCAAAACTAAAAATTTTGTCATTGATCACTTACCCCCATGTCATTCCAAACCTGTAAAAGCTTTGTTCATCCTCAGAACACAATCTTTGTTATTTTTGATAAAACCAGGAGACAAAAAATGAAGACTGTCAAGGTTAAAAAAAAAAATTATGAATGTTGTCTGAATTCTCCATCTGCCATCCGTAACATTACGAATCTATGAGAATACTTTATGTACAGCAAGAAAACAAAAATAACAAGTTTATTGTGAAGTGAAGTCTCCATTACACCATTTTGTAAATGATCCAGGGAGCTTTATTCACATACCCAGTTTTACGCTAGACGCAATGGGAAGACACGTCTTTGTACCACTGATGGCAGATGGAGCATTCAGACGACGTCTTTCATACTTTTCTGCACATTGACACTCGTAATTGTTTGGCAGTCAATGGGACAGTCACAAGCCTCCTGGTCTTCATCCTAAATATCATAAATTGCATTCTGAAGACAAAGAAAGTGTTTGCGGCTTTGGAGTTTCGTAGAGGTAAGTGATTAACATACATAACTCACATGACATAACTCCTAAAGAACCAGTTTGATGAACTAGCAGTTAAAGAAGTTGTAATCAGTCTTACATTTAGAATTTTATGTCTGACTTTAAAAAGTGATGACCAGTTTTGCAGAAATTACTAGCTTTGAAGCCTAAGCAGGTCATGCAACTGACAGTAAACATGTGACTGGCAAAAAAAGAGTGCTATGATAATAAGACACTGTGTTTGGTTTGCAGTATGCTGTAAAGAGATCATATCAAAATGAGGTGATCGGTTTGTACAAAACCCAAACTTTGTTATAAGCTTTTATGATCCATGAGACTTCAAACTGTTTGTTTATCTATCTCTTCTTCTGTTACCACATTTTAGGTTTTCCCATCACTGAGATCATGCCTTTCTCCGTATATGATCGACTTAAGTAGTTTATTCAGCTGTAAGTGGACAGGTCTTGTTTCTCTGTTAAATATCACAAATGCATAGAAGGGCAGGACTTCTCAGATGGTTTTGTTTTAACATTGTTTTAAGGGGCCTTGACTTCCTTTTAATATTGCAGCAATATTTCCACAATAAGTGGAGATCGAGGAAGATGATATAAAGCCACCAAGTCAGCAGATTCTCAGAGTCTTAGAATGGATGTACACCCACTGGAGCCTCATCAACAGAGCATATATGCAGAAATAACGATGAAGTAATAGAACATTACCAGCTTCAAAGTAGATAATGTCCAAAGAATAAGTTGTTATATTTACATTGTGGATAACACATTACAAGTAAGCAATTCACAAAATATCTGAGCTACTTTTTTTTTATATGAAATGCAAGCTACCTCTCCTATCCCCATGTTGAGAGAAGTTGGGAATGAGGTGCAAAGGCAGAGGAACTTCTTTCTGCCTGAGACTGGTCTTTCTGCCTGTTCTGAAAGGGCCTTTACAGTTGCCAAAAATATAACCTTTGGGTTTTTTGTTATTAAAAAAACAAATAAGTCAGACCAGTCCAGCTGAGATGACAAAAAGTATGACAATTAACACATGTATTGCGTCATGAAAAACAATGTATTACTTTCCTTTAAATTACTTTTAGTTATTTTCTTATGGAGTAAAAATATTGTAAACGTATTATGTTGAAAAGTAACTTTCTCCAACACTTCTTTCTTGTGCAACAACATAAAGTTACCTCACTTTTTGGAAAATTGCAAAATTTGAGGTTTTCGGTTTACTTATTATTGAGTTGTTTTGCAAAATCTGTGTTCTGGAATACTTCATTCTTTACCACCAGTTTGGGTAACCGTTGGTATTGTAGTGTACAGAACGCTAAACACCACAATCTGGACTGGCATGAAAGGACTGTGGTTTGATGGAATGGCCCAGTCTCCACAGCTCAGTGCTCTGAGTTCCTGGGCCCAGGGTCATAGCTCACTGGACGACAGGGCCACTAATGTAGGGGGAAAATTTGGCCCTTTCTTTCCGAGCAGTCGGTCATACATTCAGGAAATTGTACTCCTATTGATATCCTCTCAGAAGCTTCTTGCCAAACAAAGGTGAAGAAACACTCATTTCCAGGAGAGTAGGAGGGTTCACCAGATACATTAGACTAATTTCCAAGGGAACCTCAAACCACAACCATGACTTGGTTGACTGGGGTAACTACTGTTTTGTTCTATATTGGAAAATGCAGGCTTGTTTAAATATCTTCATCTCCTAGATCACAGACAGTTTGACCTCATAATGTAGGATAGACAAGAGTGTTGTGAGGTAATTATTTAAAATAAGAGACGAAACTCAAAACTTAAAGGGTTAGTTCACCCAAAAATGAAAATTCTGTCATTCTAACCCATGACCTTTGTTCATCTTCAGAACACAAATTAAGATATTTTTGGATGTGATCAGAGAGGCATCTGTCATTCCATAGACGGCAACACAACTGAAATGCTTCCAGATCCAATCAGTTGAAATCCAATCAAAAAGCTGGAAAAAACACTGGTAAAACAGTCCATGTGACAGCAGTGGATCAACTTCAGTTTGGCGATGCAACAAGATAACTTTTTTGCGCAATAAAAAGAAAAAAACATAATGTAGTCAACCATTCTTCTCCTATGACTGCCCCTTTCGCCATTTCAGAGAATATTACTGCGTAAAGGTATGCTTTTCTCTCTGTGCAAACAGCAGCAGCTTTCACCCTGATATAAACAAGGCTGATTACATCAAATATGTTAAAGCTTGTGTATACAAGTCATGGGATAAAATTTAATTACGTTATTTTTGTTTTATTTGTGCAAAAAACGTTTCTGGATCTGGGGTCATTTCAGTTCATTTGAATATCTCTGCACAACTGTTTCAACTTACATGTTCCCTATTCCCTCTCTGCACATGGGAAATCGGCTGAAGCTTACTGAACTTAAATACACAGATTTGCGCTAAATCACTGTCTGCAGCATCTTCACCCACAGACAAAACTTACTCCAGAATTGTGAAGAGTTATTTCACTGTAATCATGAGATTTGCATAGAAGTCACGTCTTTTGCACTTCAATGTCCATTGAATACAACACATAGAATTCTTTTGAACTGGAATCCTGGCAGAATATCCTGTGATGTTCACTTTGATAACCAGTGTTGCCAAGTCCGTGGTTTTCCTGTGGAACTTGTCTACTTTTATACTGCTGCCATGGGCTGTTTATGAGTCCACAAATTAAAGCAAAATCCCCTGCTACACTAAACAAGATTTAGTCAGAGGTGGAACACACGTAAAGAAGGATTTGACCCCACAGAACACAATTCTGGAGCAATTTTGATAAAAAAATAAATAAATACATTTCCCTAGAAC
This sequence comes from Enteromius afrohamiltoni, assembly GCA_034779775.1. Classification (NCBI taxonomy): domain Eukaryota; kingdom Metazoa; phylum Chordata; class Actinopteri; order Cypriniformes; family Cyprinidae; genus Enteromius; species Enteromius afrohamiltoni. The sequence continues at coordinate 20,325,089 of JAUYWG010000033.1, forward strand.
GTGATTTGGCTAGTTTTGGCTATACTCTCAATCTGAGCTTTTTCTGAGTTTCAGTAGGAAACTTTGCAACACAGAGCAACAACAATTGCTGTCACCCGTGTTGAGGAACGCTTGGGGTTAGGAATACACACAACTCTAAAGGTTTAAACTGGCATCAAAATGAAAGAAAAAGTTGGGCTTTTTACAATTATCGGTACCTCTCAATTTCTTAGCGGCATTCATGGATGTGTGCCTGACTAACATCTGGCTTTGTGCTTGACAGCTCCCCAGACAATACCCCCCACCAAATTATGCCAGTCCATAGTCTCTCTGTCCTGCTATCTGTCCCAGTATTTTGTGTGAATAGTTTTTCATTGCCAATAGCTGAAGTCTTTTTGTTTTATGTACAAAAAGGTGAACGCACAGGCGGCTCCTTTGAAGGCTTTGCAAATTTATTGCTGTTTTTCCAGCAGGCCATTTTTTAAATTACAGCTCATTGAGATTGGATCTGCACTGGTGCTGTTTTTGGAGTGGGTTTACTTTTCATGTCTGGGAAGGAGTTGAACACTCAGATCAAGGAGGACGCTGAGTATGAGGGAGGACGGGGCCTGTATACAGAGGTTATTGGCGCATTTAACTATTTCCTTTCACAAAGACTTCTGGTTATCTGGTTAAATGTCCACATGAATGAAATTAATCACATAACTTCAGTATATGTATATTTATATTATACATATTATAGCAACATTATGCCTGTGATAGAAATAATTGGGTGGGGAGCATGACCAAAATCTTTCATCACAGTATGAGTAATCACATATTACTGTAATTATTACTCGATATTCAAATAAATTTAAAAAACCATGTGGTAATGACTACTGTTGGATAGTCCAGTGAATGAAATGCATTGCATGTGTTATTATGATTTCTCATTATCTGAAAATTTATTACCACAGTCTGCCATTATTGCTAAAACAGATTTGCTTTTTTATATCTTACTGTACAGGGAAATATTTGTAAATTGTTTAACATCGCATTTTATTTACTTTTACTCTGAAATACTATACATTTTATGTTTTCTAGAAGTGGAAACAATACAAACGAATCATACAATTTACACAGTAAAAAACAGTAAAATATCAAACTCCCTGAGTAACATGTCATTATGACATTAATGCTTTATTTTAATAGTTTGGTTTCTTTTATATCTTGTTAGCAATAATCACAATATGACATTCTGTGATCAAATCCATACTATTTGAGGGGTAACTTGAATGTCTTTACAGACATACCTACTTTTAGTGACTTTTATGTGACCTTGTCAGTATTTAAAGGTAAACGTTTTTATTTTTTTAAGTAACTTGGTATGTTAACATTACATAATTGCATGTTATCATTATATCTATAGGTGTGTGTGACCATGTGTGACCAACACATTCTCACTCCAAACTCTGCACATAATGACGCTCGTTCTGCAGGACAGATGGAGGAGCCATTGAGGCCACTCATAGAGAGGATCTGGGAGGAAGAAGATATACCAGAGTACTGGAACCTTCCCTATTTAAGCTTCCCAAGAGAGGTAACCTCAGCAATTGTGACAACTACAGGGACATCACACTACTATCTGTGATAGCAAAAGACTTTAATCGGGTTCTTCTTCAGCTGCAAGAAGAACAGGCTGGCTCCCGACAAACAGATCCTGGACGGACCAGATTGCGGTGCTCCATGTCATAGTTACTGTACATAGTAACTGGAATAGAACTCATCCAACTTTATCAACTATGAGAAAGCATTCAACAGAGTGGATCATTTTGGCATTCATGTCATTACAAGTTGGTCTCAACGTCCACTAAGAAAAGACCAAGACTCTGAAGGCCCTGACATACTTCAAACAAAGTTTTTTTTTAATTTTCATTTGAGGGCAAAAATAAGTTTGAAACGGCTGAGTGACGGTATACTGTTTCCAAACATTCTGACAACCCCGCACTGCTGGAGGCGGGGTTTAGATTAGTATAAACATGACGTGACACTTGCATGTTGCTTATTCGTTTGATTAAAAACGGCTTATTTATTGTGTACCTTTTTTGACACAAATCGCTTTGAAAGAACGACTACGACAGCAGCAGTAGGGTTTAGTATTCATTCACAAACTTCGTTTTGGTCTGATTTTGTTCAAAATTACGTCATTTCAGTTCATTCTTCAGTTTTATTTGAAGTATATCGGGGCCTTGAAGGTCAATACCACCAGTACAAAGTCAATAATTCTGAATGGAATTCCCCTGAACGAAGTGCAGACCTTCATCTACCTGTGTAAAATCATAGACCAACAGAGCGCTACAAACACAGATGTTAAGGCAAGAGTGACCTTCGTACAGCTCAAGAACATCTGGGCCTGTTCATAGGGAGCTGTCCATGACCACCAGGATCCAACTGTTCAATTCCAGCATGAAGACACTTACTATATGGAGCAGAGACCTAGAGGACGACTAAGACCACCCTCAAGAAAATCCAGACCTTCATCAACAGCTGCCTCAGAAGGAACCTCAAGATTTGCTTGCCTGACATCATCAGTATCCGCAACCTTTGGGAAGCCAGCTTGCTGCTGAGTAAGAAATCAAGATGAGGAGATGGATAGGGCATATCTTGTTGACAAACCACCACACAACTGATATATGAATGCTATTTATATATATTTGTGTGTGTACAGTGTATAAATATTGCCCTTTAATAACTAGTTAATCCCCAGACTGTGAGGCAGTCTGTCTAAAGAAATGCAAACATCTATCTGCGGCTGGGACATTTCTCCCATCGCACAATAAATATCTTCATGGATGGTCATGTGCTGAACCACTCTGTGAACCATTTGAATGTGTCGTAAGTAACAGCTCTACCCACTTACTCCCTCAAACCAACCTATTTCCAACAGCTCTGCTTTATTTCAGCTCTGATGTCAAGACAGGTTGGTAAATCACCTCAGCTGCTCACTCTTTGTTTTATTAGATTTCCTGCCACAGAGACGTAAAAGTGGTTTGAACAGCGTCTCCTTGGTCTCTTGCCACAAGCAAAAAAGAGGCCTTGCTTTTAAGCACCTCAATTTTTCCTTCTTAACTCAACATTAAGATTCTTTAGAGGTTTTATGTATTTCTATAATAATAAAAAAAAATCTTTATATCTGATACAATTTAATTACACAACAGGTGCACTTAAATTCACATAATCATTCCAAATATTCTCTTTTTAAAAGTTACTCTTTTGTGCATTCCACTGAGGGACTCATCCCTTCAAAGGATTTACCATCCAGAGTAGCTATTTTAAGGATGTTGGCTGTAGTAGACCAAACACTGTTTCTCTGGAATGCACTCTCTCACAATTCTCAAATCAAATTATTATGTCTGGTGACAAGAACCAGTGGCTTTCGGTCCTGCCATTTTAACCCTTTTATTTCAAAGCTTCAGCAGAGGGAATGATACATAGGGTTTAGCGTGTATGCCACATAACACGCTCAATAAGTATCGTTTTTTTTAACACAGTAAACTTACACACCTAGCTCAAAGACTTGTAGAAGCAAGCTAAAATGTCACAGCTGGTTTTATCTCATGCTTGCTTTTGTTAACACTTTTGGTAAGGTTTAAGGAAGGGATTAGTGTAGGTGGTATATTAACCTTTTAGTACCACTCCCTGGAAACTGTAGCAAGCAATGTAGAGTAATTAAATGTTGCCAGGCTCACACCCATCTGTTTCAGATATAACTACATAATAAATAACTGCACTTTTACAAGCAATTAAAGAGCAGAAATCATAGGAACTGACAAAATATGTTCCCTGACTGTGTTATATACGTCAGTTTGGATAAAAGCCAAATGCATAATGTACAACTTTGACATATCTGGTCTGCTGAAACCTGAAATTAACTGCATTTCTGCAAAAAAAAAAAAAAAAATCTAAATGAATAAATCAAACAAAGACACTGATGAAAAATCATTCAAAGGAACTGAAATCACTACCACAACTTAAACACAATGCTCAAATTTTGGTCCGTTATTTACACGAAGCTAAGTCCTAGTACTGTGTAAAATGATACTTTTGTCTTTTTTTTATTTATATCTTATAGACTTTTCCTGTACAATACCCAATTTAGCATAATTGTGATAGCCCATCATTAAACTACATTCTGATACATGAATGCTGGAAAAAGTGATGGGTTACACTTTCTCAAAAAGTGCCACGCCAACCATAGCTCTAACGGTTGATGGCCTGACTATGGTGTGACTCCATACTGTGTTCACCGCAAGAGCCCTGCAGTCTCCTAAAGAGATTTTAGTCATTAGTTGCTCCTTTTCAAATATCACCAGGCCGTTGCCCTTTCATGATCTGGAGCACATGACATTATGATGCACTAGGTCTACTAAGATTTGGACAAGTACATACAGGGCCTCTGCAGTGGTATTTTCAACCTTTGAAAGATCTAAAAATAGAGTGCTCTGCTAACCTCCAGAAAAGTCACTTCTAATTTGGGTTACCCGTCGCCCCAGTCACTCCTAACCTTCTGACGTCACACAAATCAGTGCAGCTCTTTATTTTTAGAGGCCTCCCCAAAACTAATTGAAGGACAGGCACTTACAGGCTGGTGTTATGTAAGGGGATTACCTTCTTGTTACTGCATGCGCCTTGGGCATCTAGTGGGACTTGCACAGTGGTTACTAGCAAAAGAAAGGGCAGAGTGACTCCAGAAATAGCCTAGTCTACAGCCTAATTGTTCATCTCTTGTGCACTTTCTCCCCTCCTCAGCTGCAAGTCAAGGTCGCTGACCCCATCATCCACCTCGCTTGTTCCGGAAAAGTCTTTTCTGCCCCCCATGGCTTTGAGAGCACCAGCCAATAGGTAGATCACAGCAGAGGTCTGACCTGAGCCCCAGACAAACAGCCAAGCGCCAAAAGCACTTAGAAATGATCCCAGCAAAGTGCCCTACTGTCTGAAGCTGCCAGGTATGTTCTTATAAGCACAAACACAGAGCCTGAGGCTCCCTGTTGAAGCTGAGCCAGTCTTTGGAGGAAGGCCCCTCAGAGGCCAGGTCAGGCCCCTGCTCAGGTCACAAAGGCAAGCAGTGAGCTTCTCTCCGGGCGTTACCTTGGAACAATTTATGTAGGTCATTCAGACTCACCTATTGATTCTCTTATCTCTTACCATACTGAGCGGTCTTCAATTTGATTGACTGATTTCTACAACCACTGGAAATTTGACAGCAAACTGTGTCTTGTTTTATGTATACGCTTTAAGTTTTATGGAGAACCTCCATAAAGTACCAAGTCCAAGTAAAGACAGAGACCTCAAAGAGGGTCTGAAAAGATCAGTTCACCCAAAAATAACAATTTCATTCCAAACCCATAAGAACACAAATTAAGATAATTTTGATGATATCAGAGAGCCATACTGCAGCTACGCTTATGCAGTAATATTCTCTAAAATGGCGGAAGACGTAAGTCATACGAGAAGAATGTTTTTTTTTGTAATTATAAGGGCTGAAATGATTCCTCAAGTAACTCGAATAACTTGATTCCAAAAATTTCATTTTTGGATAAACTTAAATTAATTACATTGGGATGAATGTCATTGTCATGCAAACCTCCGCAACACTCAACATCTTGTTCATGACAAAACCAAGACCATGGAAATACTAAGAATCTATAAAGACTTATGTCTGATTCTGATCCTGTACTATAACACTGGCATTAAAACAACAAGATACAGGTTGAAACAACAGTTTTGCTCAGTCATCTTGTGCAAGAAACTTTATTTGAACATGGACTGATTCTTTCAAGCTTCAAACTTACTTCCTAATATACAGGTCCTTTTCAAAAAATTTGCATATTGTGATAAAGTTCATTGTTTTCTGTAATGTACTGATAAACATTAGCCTTTCATATATTTTAGATTCATTACACACAACTGAAGTAGTTCAAGCCTTCTATTGTTTTAATATTGATGATTTTGGC